>JAJEKB010000805.1:0-70334 GCA_022393335.1 Macrotrachela quadricornifera
TAAAAAATTAGTCGTATATACAATAATAGATAACAGAATAATTTATTGAATAACAACAATGTTACACAAATTATAACAACAAGAACAACAACGAAATGAAACATTACAATACAATGAATTTGTATAAGATTAAAGATTCATTGCTATACCTTCAATTTGTCCAAGTAAAGTTGAATGAGGGGAAAGTAATAAGTTTTTCAAACGTTTACTGTAATCTAAATATTTTTTGCATTGAATTGAATTTTGTCCAGCATTAATTTTAACTATTTGACAACGTATATAATTTTCTTCTTTTCGAAGACTTTGAAGAAATATCCATAGAGATGGATGCTCACATTGGATAACAGAACTTAATCGTCGATGCCACGACTCAACTTGATTATTTGTACGCATAGATTCATTAATTGTTCTTTGGTGCATATTCCAAAGATCAATTGGAAAATTCGGTGATGCACGACCATTAGGACGACGACGCCCAATGTATGTATCTTCAAAATAATCTAATAAAGGTTCTAAAGCTTGTGGTAAATTCGAATATAATTCATCAAATGCATCACTAACATTATTAGGCTGAATAAATGCTAATGCTGCAATTTTATGAACATCATAAGCAAATTTGGTATCAGTTTCATAAGTAGTTTTAAATCCAAGATCCTACAGTATACGAAAAAATAATTAATCAACGTGCAGACAAACATTGCTTACTTGTACTTTTCGTAAAATATTCTTTTGAAGATGGAAAAAGCAACCTGATATTATTACAGCATCTGTTGCTGTTGTAAAAGATTGTTGAAAAGAATTGATGGTTGCTTTCTCGAAATCCATCAAAATTCTTTTTGGACGCCAAGCAGGACATAACTGCCGTAATGCAGCAATTAATCTGTCGTAAGTCCGTTGTTGTTTATCTGGAAGTATGGCAAAAACTAGTGGAATTACATTTTTTCGATGAACACCATGAATGGTATATAATTGAGTAAAAATCAAAGGTGTCACCTAAAAAATATAAAGTTTATAATTATTTCCTTCACAAAACAAATATAAGTGTAAATGATAAATATACCTTAAATGTTCCATCAACTAGTATTTCTTCTGTAGATTCTAGTATTTTCAGTTGATTAGGAGATGAAAAAATAAGTTGACGGTCAGGACCTGGTCCAGAATCAAACTGTAAGAACTGTTCATTTGTTAATGTTGTTGTTAAAACTGTTGGTATCATAGTAAAATTTTTATCTTGTGGAACTTGAGGAAAACTATTTTGCTGCCGTTGCCGTTGAATATTTCGTTTAACATATTTAAATTGTGGAAGACGAGCCACCATTTGATCAGATGCATTTGGTAAGCAATTATCAATAACATTTTGAGTACTTTCATTGGTATTAACAGCACGACTACGTATTTTATCTTGGAACATTCTTAATTCATTATTAACAGCACTTCCCGGATGATTATGAATATCATTTTCTTGTAAAACAACAGTAAAATTAAGATCAGTATGAATTCTTGCTTTGCATTTTATTGTTCTGGAATATTCGCATTTCCAGTAGGTTTTTTTTTCGGTAGTTCTATCAATTGTATAATTGAAGCCTTTTAATATTAATAATGGTTTGTTTCTTTCAGTAGTTGCTATTGTAATGGAAGACATGATATGAAAAGTATCAAGTGAATTTCCATCCTTTTTGTCAAAACAGCGACATATTTTATTTAATTAACCAAATTAACTAATTCAAAAATCAATTTTTTGTTCCATTTAATTATCTATGTTCCTTTTTTTTAAATCTTTTTCTAAACCAAATTAGATTTACATTTATCTTATTTAGTTGTATGAAGTTAATCAAAGCAAAAATGACATAATTGTTTTATCTTTTCATAGTCAATGATAATCTTGCGACTAATTGTCGTAGCGACCAATTGTCGTTACGCCCAATTGACTACGCCTAATTGTCGTTCGACTAATTGTCGTTCGACCAATTGTCGCTCTCCCACGAGAAAGAAAATAGAATCAATTTTAAATTTTTATTATGAAAAATTTATCAAATTTTTCTCAGTTTAAAAATGAAGTCACATTTTATAGAGGTCGTCATATAAATATCAATATTGAAATTAAGGATATACTTTTTTTTCTTACTATTATGATTTCTTATTGCGAATAATTGAATACATAAAACTGACTCTGAGAGAATAAAATCATTTAATGGAATAGTATTGGTTACTAATAATTCGTCTTTATTTTTTGCTACTTTGTTCACTTTCACAATTATTCAAATGTAGATGACATATTATTTGGCCGAAATTTTCAATTTCGCTAACGAGAAATATTAATAAAGTAATTATTTCAATATATAACTATAAATTTTATTTATATCTCAAAAATATATTATTGATACCTCTAGTGTATTAATATGAAGAACAATTCTATGATAAAAATATTTATAAACATTGGTATTAAATGTATATATATACCAAGATACTAAATATCGACAAGATTAGAATTAGAACCTTGAAGATCAAGATTGTCGTATTTAAGAAAATAGAGCAGATATCTCATTTTAATCTATAAATATCAATTATCATTTATATTAATATAAATGGAATTATCTTAGAAGTATAAATAACTTATAGACTAATCTCATAATTATTTGTCAACATATTTAAACTATAAAAATTCTTGGTTTAATATTTTCTAATGTATTCTACCCCAGAATTAGTGTTGAAATAAAATAGAACCATATTTGTCTAATAACTGCGCTACGTTCAATTTTTCTCACTATCACAAGTGTAAACAATCTCATGAACAAACCTTCTTTACATTCATATTTTCACCAATATTTTTTGAATTATAAATATTTAGTCAATCATTAAAACAAACATATTACTTTGATTAAACTGATCGTTTTCACTGATGGTTTTTACCTAAAATTCTCAAATTTCTCAGCGAAATATTTTTCTTAAAGAAATTATAAAACTCGCTCTAGTCATTGTTTATATTCTCGAATAAAATTATTATATCATGCTTCATATCTATCGATAAATCCATTAGTTGTTTTTCATTTCGAGTATAAGATATTGATTTAACACGCAATCAAATATAACAAACTAGAAGTGTTTTTAGCACGAATGACTTTTGAATTTGTGGATGACTTGCCACAACATACTCTTGATTAAAAGAAATATATTCACATATACATAAAATGTTTATTTGAAGTTAAACTTATAAAAGGAAAACATCGATATCAATGTGATAATATAGATAACTGAACACCAACAATCAGGATATGGGCACGGCCAACCATCGATTCCCTTCGTTGGAGAAGGTTTAAAATCAGTAAAATGCAAAAAAAAATTGATTACATAGAGTATCATCTAGAAATGTTATTAAGTTTCTTCGGTATTCCGAGTTACACAACCGACATAGAAAACTAATATCATTTGTCTTTCTTACGAGTTTAAAAACACAAATAATTACGAAATATCACTGTTTTTTCATTTTTGAACCTTTCATTTTTGTCAAAATAATGAATGAAATTTTCAATGAAATTTCTAAAAGAAGATGAACATGAACTAATCGATTTATAGAAAATAATATTCTTAATCGCTGCAGAATAAAAAAAAAGTTAGATTTCATCGTTAAAATTATCATAAAAATAGCACTAAACTGTCTTCTGTGGGAAAAGAGAAAATTGATGAAATTCCGTAACGATCAGCCCTTTAAGTTGCCTTATTCGAAGGGATTGTCTTATAGCGAAAACGACATGATATTCTAAGAGTTTGTGAAAAACCGAGCAACTTTTGTATAGAACGTTCATTTATGAGTAGCTTAGTTTCGTAGAAAAATGCTAAAATCTGAGTCATCCCCAAAAATTTTGTCCAGTTTTTGAAATTCCGTAACGAACGATATGTTTCAAATAACTTCGCGATGACTCGTGGTAATTCAATGAAATTTTTATTGCTGATAGAACTAGTTTATCTCTATATATGCCCAAATTTTCAGAAGTATTTCTCCTGTTGTTGAGGAAATATTTATCTCACAAGTCGAAAAAATGAAATTCCGTAACGCTTGGCCGTGCCGATATATAATTCCTCAATCAGCATCATAATATATACTTTCTACTTCGAGACCAATAATATCATTTGCAAATTACCTAATAAATCAGGAGAAAGATTAGAAATAACATAACGAACTGTTTAATTTCGTTAATATAGTGATGATTTAGTTGACAAAACTAATAAAACGTTTTTTTATATGACTGGAAATTTTATTATTGTAGTTATAACTATCAGTATAACATCCGATACTGTATATAAAATTTGATATGCATAAAATAATAAAATCACGTCTTTTAGATTTATTGAGAAATTATTTTAATAGAAAAAGAACGAATATGAATATGAAAATAAATTATAGCATTATTCAATATAAAGTCTAAAATAATTCTTTGAAAAGTTTAATGTATACAAAAATAGATTAATGAATGATAATTAGGCGCCAATTAGATCATATACTCTGAATGATTACAACAACAAGCTGGATGTCACAACCATCTAATGTTGTCTATCCAAATTTGAACACTACAAATACGGCTCCTATTCATCAAAGACCAAACAGTGAACAACAACCTGTAGTGTATACACAACCATATGATGTTAATCATCCAATAGTTGTTTGTGTACCAGGACAACTTGAAAATAGGAATTTTACAAAGGAACCAATTGTAACAACTTGTAAATGAAATAGAAAATTAAAAAAATTAATTTTTATATAAAATTTTTTTATTTATAAGTTCATATTGTCATCAAATAATGACGACACGGACTGAGGACGAAATTGGTACTTTCGCTTGGGTAGTAACTATATTATTGTATTTTGTTATATAAATATTTTTTCTTATTTATAATTAAAATGGTTATTATACACTTATAATTTTTAGTCGGTTTTGGAACTTTCTGGTCCATCTATCGAGTTGTGTCAAAGATAAAGTAAGTTTTTATATTTATTTATTGAATATCATAAAACTTTTCTTTCTTATAATAGGTCCATTTCTGTTCAATATATAATCGTCCTATAGGAACTTACAAAATATTAAAATAGACAATAAACTATGCATATTATTTTAATTTTATCTCAAAAAGATTAGAAACGACAAAACATCATTCTATAAATAATTTGTCAATAAGTAAATAATAAAGGATTAATTTATATCCAAAGACATTTTTTGATAAAAGGAGTAAGAACGAAAGAACGAATAAAAGTTAGAAATAAATCTATATAATATGACATTCTTAAAAATATTTTATTTGAACGACTATAAACATATATAATGCAAAACGGAAGTTTTTAAGATGATGATGATGATTCTCAAGAATATGAAATAGTAGTACATGATTGAACTTCAACGAATTATGATAATGATAATGATAAAATGGGCAAATGACCGTATCGATGAACAAAATTAACATTTAAATTGTGGTTAAAACTATATCAATATACAATGATATTTATCTCCATGTTTTAGCATCATATTAATTATGTTAAAATACATATACAATATTCTATCAATACATTGAATAATTATTACTTTATCTGAAAAAGTATTTCTAAATTTTATTAAATTTTTCTGTATAAAGAAAAATATTTATGCAAAAATAAAACCAAATACCAAATACATAATGTATTCATTCTCTTTCTTGACTTCCCTAATTCATAATAACAACAAAAAATAATAATAATAAACACAATAAATAAACTAGACCTCCACTCGAATCAAGTTCGAGTTGAAAAGGTGGCTGACTGCAGAGCCCGAACTGTATCTAAATATGCTTCTATACTACATCTGTTAGTTTTAAACTTAAACTTGCATAAAGGAAATCATATCGAATTTTGATTGAGTTTAGATCTATTGACTCAGCTGAATAATGAGTGATAATTAATCTGAATCATCTATTACCATATAAGGAAATTTTCAGCTGTTCATTATCTTCTATCACATTTCATTTGTAAAAGCCATTCTCAGTTTGTCTTGGCTGTTCGAGACTCCTTCATGGATGAATTTAAGTCATACAAGAGATAATTAAAGTATATATGCATATTGCATCTAATATGCCAATGGTCATTCAAAGATTGAGTCATATATAAC
The DNA here is from genome assembly GCA_022393335.1 of Macrotrachela quadricornifera. NCBI lineage: Eukaryota > Metazoa > Rotifera > Eurotatoria > Philodinida > Philodinidae > Macrotrachela > Macrotrachela quadricornifera. The sequence goes on from JAJEKB010000805.1 coordinate 6,132, forward strand.
CATAAAAGGAAATTAGCAGCTGTTAATTATGTTTTTTTTCTTCTCTTATATCTCCCGAATGAAATCAAATTTTGAAAAACGGATTTCAGATGTGTACTCAGCTCACTCTCACGAATCTAGTAGTCTTTTTGTTGATTTAAAATGATGGACAGATGCTGAGAACGAAGGGCTGACTTAAATCGTGACTCATGCGTCGAGAAGGAAAAGAAGAAGAAGAAGAAGAAGAAGAAGAAGAAGAATTTATCATGACAACTAAGCATACTAAAAGCAATAATGTGGCTTTCTGCACTTCGTGCAGTCAGCCACCTTAAATAAAAATAAATGTTTATCCCAAAGAGTTTGTTTTTTTTTATATCATTAGATTATCAATTCATTATACAACTGAAACAGCAGCTTTATGAGGTATATCTTCAATTGAAAGAATAAGGTCATTATAAAAATCTTGTTAGTATCATTTAAATGTTTACGATCACCTTAAACAATAAATAATTATTATTTAAAAATTAAAATAAAATTAAACAAACCATGAAATATCCATTCACCACGACAATGATCATGACCTATATCTGTTGTATCAGGTTCAGCAGACCATGCTTTTGGTAATGGAATTGTTTCATTATGTAATTGATATACATCATGATATTTTTGATATTGTAGACCAATAAAATCATATTTAAGTCGAAAAGAAGATTGATCTTCCAATGCACTAAATAAAAAAAAACAAATGTTTGTTTTTTGCTTCGTTATTTTATTACCCAAAAAACCATGTTTCAATATCTTTCATTGTTGTTGAACCTAATTTAAATTCTTTTGATTTTGATGTATGTGGTATATTAACATAAAGAAATTCTTAAGGATGATCATGAATAAATGCTACATTACGTGAATGCATTTCAATTGTTGATACATAATCTTTACCAATACCATTTATAACATATTCATATTTAAGTAAAGCATTTCGTATATTTTCTAATAGTTATGAATAAAGAACAAAAGTTAATAAATATAATCAGAAAAGAAAAATATATTTTAAAAATGTACTAGTAAAAATAAATGGTATAGTTAAATAACCTGCACTAGTACGATCAGACCCGTAGCCAGAAATTTTTTGAGGGGGGGGCTAAACTTATCTCTTGGCGTAAGTACTATGTTGTATTGAGCGTAGAAAGCACGGATACTATTCGCAAAATTGTTCTAGCGAACTTTGCTCATCCTATATCATAAATGATACGTCTTGTATCATATTTAGCTAGAATATTTCAATAGAAAACTTTTCACTGATATGGTCCATCTTGTTTCACAAAAAAGAAATTACGCGAAATTTTCCTGTAAGCAACAACAAAAACAAATAGAATATATATGAGACATTAATAGAGTTCGAGTGAGATCGTTTGAGCGCTAGTCAGTAAGTTGAATGCGTCGCTTTTTTTTTGCAAACTCATCAACAATCTTTTCTGGATCAAGTTTGTTCGTAATTGTTTTATGAATGTTGAGCAGTGCCAATGAGCTTAATCGTTCGTCAGCCATGCTGTTTCGAAGGAAAGTTTTTACCAGTTTCAGCACTGAGAAAGAACGTTCAGCATTCGCGATCGAAACTGGAAGAATTGCATATATTTCCAAGAGTTGAACAATATTGGGAAAGAACATAGATTGCGGTCCAAGCACCTTAAGAACATCTGCGATGATAGTCGGTGGATTGCTGCTATTGGCGCGCCAATATTGTTGCCACATACAAAATTCCGCCTCGAGTACCAGCATGTCGCCAGTTGGTAAATCATTTGAATATAGTTCAAATGAATCTTTGATTGCGGTGAAAGCGATTTTCACTACCTAGATAATAAAGATCTTAGTCATAAATTCTTTAAAAAAGACAAATGTATCGGAAACATTTGTTCTTTCAACTCTAAGATAAGAAAGTTAACTTTTTTCGATACACAACCAAATTCTTTACACTTTTCACTGAACAAAATCTGTGTTTAAGAAGCAACGTTTCGCTTACCTCGACTGGAAGCAATAAGCATAATCTGATGGCGACCATTTGATGATTTGAAAAGCGAATACCAAGTTGGTCGAGGATGTTCGAAAGCAAAGTGTCAAAGACGTTATCGAAAATCTCTCGGGACGTCTTATTCGCTCGATTACGACGTGCACGAGGTGTTGATGAAATATTGTGTTCGGCAAGAAATGTAGTGAGGTCGATGAAAAGCTTATCTTGAATTGAAGTATCGTATCGTAGCTCACTGAGATAAATTGTAAGTTGCTCGACACCCTTGTAGCACGAAACTAAGTCGATTGTTGGAGCTTGAAGTTGTTCGGAATAAGGTTTCGTGAAGGCAAATACATGAGCAACAATAATCAGCACAATAGCGAATTCGACATCCGTAATCAAGAGAAGATAGGCTCGAGCATTAGTACGCGTGTCGCTGTCACCTGTATCTTCAAGGTGCTCGAGAGAAGCAATCACAGCACCGAATAGCTGCCGAAAAACAAGTACCGATGTGTGCTTTTCGACCCATCGAGTGTCACAAAGTTTTAGAAGTGTTCGTCGACGCACTTCTTCACTAGTTGTTGCTTCTACTGCTGCCTGAAATAAAACAAAATAGTTCTTTGACATTAAGTTGAGGCCATTTTATCTCATTAACAACGATAGTCTTCTTATTAATATCCAACTTTTTAAATAAAACTTGCAAGGAATGTAAATCTCATTAATTGTATTCAACAATATGTTTAAATTTTTCTGGCTCTTTTTGATTTCTCTCGTTTTAATTACTCATTCAATTGTCTCGGTGCATTCATCTTCGTCAATTATATATCACAAAATGTAAAGGAGAGATCTACTATGTGACATAGGATATTACTATTGAACAGGCTCACTTGATGATTATTTGTCTTATTAATGAATCCGAAACTCTTTTTGAAAAAGTTTATAGTCATAACTATTTATAACTTAAGTTATAGCTGTTCTCGAACGAGAGTTTTGAGTTGAAAAAATTAGAGTTATAACTAACTATAACTTAAAATATCTCTCAGTTGTGGGCGCCTTGTGTGACTCTTTTTCTTAATTTCACTATATTGTATATTCGATTTTGATATAAGATTAGATGAAAATTGCTTTTTAGCTTACTTTGAAGAGATGTTTGCGTTTTGATGATTCATTAAAGAAACTGATAATTTTCGTCAAGATAACAAAGAAATTTTGTACTACGTCCAGCCTACAACAATGTCGAATGACTAAATCCAATGAATGTGATGCGCAGTGAATATACATGGCACGTGGAATTTTATCTTGAATAATCTTCTGAACACCACCTTTATTTCCCGACATGGTATTCGCTCCATCATATCCTTGGCCTTCAAAAAAAAATAAATTTCAATAGGCTAGTTTCGTAAAATGAAAATAAATATCTTACCACGAATCTTCGTGATGTTCAAGCCAATTGAGCGCAAGAACTCAAGTATTACGCAAGAAATTCCTGGTGCTGTCAAGTCGGATAATGGCTTGAAGCCAACAAAGACTTCTTTTATCTCAATTGAATTTGTTTTTGAGAGAAAGCGAATCGTAAGAGATAGCTGTTGGAGACCACTAACGTCAGTGGTTTCATCAGCTATTATTGAAAAGAACTTATCGCCCTCAATTAATTCACGAAGTAGTTCATTGCGTACTAAACATGCAGCTATTGAAATCAATTCGTTCTGAATCATAGGCGATAAATACGTCGCATTCTTGGCACACCGATTAAGATGTCTCTCAAGAGCAGTATCACCAGCTTCAATCCGAAATTGGATTAGGCTCCGAAAGTTGCCTTGACTCTTGTTATCTTCATCTGGGAGACCATCATCATCATCGCCTCGTAGAGCCAAATTTTGCTTCGCCAAAAACAATAGGCAGCGTACAATTCCTACTAGAACCGTTCGATTTTCGAGTTGTTGTTGTTTCTCGGCGCTACATAGCAACCTATCAATGTCCTTTGATGGATTATTGTATCGAGCAAGGAATTCATTGGCTTGAGTGGCGGAGTCGAGATGATACTTGGTCTTTTCATGAATTTTAAGATAAGTGATAGCATCCTTAAGCGAGCGAAGCGGCTTAGTCACCAACTGTCCAAGCACAGTCCGAGCGTGATCCGATGATGAGCAAATTCGGCCAAAAATAACACAATATCGGCAAAATACACCCTCAAACTTGTATGAGTACGACAACCAAATGTATTTTAGCAACCAGTCTTGCACACATACGGATCTTTTTTGTTCATTGATAGTGATCATTGGAAATTTAAACGAAGCCGATGGAACACAATGTTCTGTCAGCATTTCGTAGGCACGTGGAGGATCACGCTAGGAGATCTCTTTGCCAATGTAAAGTCCCACATCCTAAATATAGCAAAATCTTTAAAACAAAAAACTACACAAGAATAAAACTCACATTTTTCTTGAACTGCAAATCAAGATCAACTGACGAGCTGATACTAGTAATCATTTGCATATTGGACGGAGTGATGTTACCTATATTATTGTTCTCCTGCTCTTGTTGTGGTTGACTTTCATCGTGAATTAATGACGCAGGTGACGAACAGATATTAACTGGTGGCGAGTCATTCGTAGTAACCGATTCCGCATTGGTAACTTCAGCATTATTCATGTCTTGTAGTCGTTGACGTTTCTCAACACGTGCAAAGAGGTCACGTAAAAGGCTTGTTCGTTTTTTCTCACTCATCTTCGATATGAACGGTGTGTGCACAGTTGTCACATCATCAATATATATATACAAAGACACAATAGAAAACAAATCTATTGGCTACTAAGGCTTATTAACCAATAGATTTTTTTTCTATTGTGCCTTTGTATATACATATATCGATGACGTGATTAAACGGCACATGTACCGAAGCAGCTATAAAGCATCAACTGTACAATGATCGCTATTCATTTGTCCATACATTTGAACTAGTGATAACAAATCGGATAGATAGTGTCGCACATTACAAGGAGATGACAAAGAAAACACAGTTCTACTTCCACTAATAAATTTCACTTCCAGCGCCAACTTCTGAAATGTCTATTCAAAAACTGAGGGGGGGGCTAAAGCCCCATCAGCCACCCCCTTCCCTACGGCCCTGAGTACGATCGAGATTTTTTAATAATGTTCGATTATCGAAAACTAATATCCCAATCAGCTGAAATTGTTGTTCCATGTTCAGGAAAATCTTTAAATTCAGAATCCCCAACTGGTGTACCACATGTTCGTTTTATTGATTGTGGTTCATTAACTAAATCGAAATATCGAGCTGTACGATCATTTAAAACACTTGATAAAGCCATAATATATCAAATTTATTTTTTTTTAGTCTAAAAAAATTATATAATCTCTATACTGAGTCCTTCATAAAAATTTTCAATAACTTTTCGTACATCATATTTTGTTTTTTTTTGGTCCTTGACACATCCATTCACCTTGAATTTCATCATCACCATATTTTAAACCATCTTTTTATTCACATTGTCATCCAATTGGTAAATCAGTAATCATACCACGACGAACTTTACTACATGTATCTTTACCTTGAAAATAAAAATTTTATATTAAATTTTGCTTTTGGTTCATTTGCAATTGATATCCATTGAATAATATCATTTGTTTTTGTTGTATCTAATGGAAAATATTCACATTGATCAGATTTTGATGAAATAGTAACTTGAACAGTTTGTTCATATGGATTAAATGAATATGATATATCATTTCGATTAATAATCGATAATGGAAGAGATTCTTTTGACAAATGTGATGTAAAAAATGCATCTGTTGGAGATAATTCAATTGATGTAACATTAATAGGACCAATAGCATTTACAACTGAAGAATAATAATTAATAGCATCAGGAAATAATGAAGTAATTGATAATGGAATTGTTAAATAACCAGCACAAGATGTATCAGGATTTATTAAAAGTTTATAATCGGAAGTAACACTATGAAGAAAAATAAATAAATATTTATTATAAAAAAAATATTCAAAAAAAAAACTTACAAATAAGTTTCAATTGCTCGATAATCACTCGATGAAAGTACATCGCCTGGTTTTACATCCCAATCATGAGATACTTTTAAATTATCTGATGGTGTTGATAATTTAATAAAATTTCCTGTAGTTTTTCATTTAATAGATTCATTTGCTCGAGTATCAAAATCAAAAAATTTAGCCATGATTCTATATTCCCTAGACTGAAACGATAGTGTCTAAAAACGTATATTCATCAGTGTCTGTCTGTGCGTGATATAGTCCAAAGTACCACTAAACTCTGACATAAACAGTTATTTTCATTAGACTATCAGGTTAAGTCCTATAAAGAGGAATTCATGTGCATTCGTCAGCCTGTCTGTTCTTTATTAATATCGACCAAAACGAACACATTGAGATCATGAGAGAAAAGCATACGTACAATTATTTAATATGACTTGGTTGAGAGTTAATACTGTGTGAATGTCAATGAGTGTGTAAATAATAAATTGTTGAATATTATTAAAACAATATGAACATGTAAACATAAGTAAAAAATTTATATTTTATGAATAATATTATTTCTTTATTCACATGAAAACAGCGCTTAGCTAATTATCTAAGATTCATTTGGTTGTCTAGTGCGGTCGGCGCGATTTTCAGTAGAAATTATTCAGTTTATAACAAAAAATTTCAAGTTCATAGATGGATCTCTTTCGTATATAATATTGAGAATTGTAAAAATTAGTTTCTGCGATCATTATGATATATTAGTTATGTTATGAGTTCTATTTACTTGAATGGTTTTATTTGCTCTTCAAGCATATTTCAAACAAAAAGTAAAGAACTAATTTAAAATATAATCTGACGGTGGTATGCACGAGCGAGTAGTCGTGAGTGGTGGACTGTAGGGACGCCGATGATCGACCGCGAGCTGTCTTGAGTGCTACACTGTCATCATCATCATGTCCCATAGGCTTAGCGCCCGTTGGGGCCAACCATTTACGGGATCAGATTTTTCCATGCCCGCCGATCTTGCGCAAGGTGGAACAGGTCATGACAACTGCGCTGACACCATTCTGTTATGTCATCAAGCCATTCTCTGCACGGACGTCCCCTTCGAGATTTTCCATCCATTTTACCAAATACTAGATGTTTTATTAGTCTACAATCGTCCATTCTGCAGATGTGGCCAAATAACCTTAGTTTCCTCTTCTTGATGATGTCAATTATGGTCTCTTCTTTTGATATCTTTTTCCTAATATCTTCGTTTCGTACCATATCTTGCCAATTAATTTTTAGAATCCGTCGGTAACATTTCATTTCGAATGACAATAGTTTTTTCCTGTCTGCTTCTTTTAAGGTCCATGTCTCTGACGCGTATAACAGGACACTGAACACACATGTTGCTAGGATTCTAAGTTTATTTTCTAGCTTCAGTTTCTTGCTATTCCATATGTGTTTCAAAGAAGCCATTGCACCTGTCGCTTTTCCTATTCTCCTTTTTATTTCCTCGGAACAATTATTGTCCCATGTCAGCAGACTGCCTAGATATTCAAATTTTTCCACGTTTTCTATGGTGTTTCCTGCTACTTGGATGCTATTATCAACATTCCTGTCTCCAAATACCATGGTTTTGGTTTTATTTATATTTAACATTAGTCCAGATTGTTCAGCAGCTGTTTTAGTTAGCTCTATTTGGCGTTGAAGTGAGCTAACGTCTTCATCGATAAGGTCAATATCGTCGGCGAATCTCAAGTTATTTATTAATATTCCGCTGATATTGATTCCGCAGGTGTTCTGTCTCACCTGGTCCATTACTCGCTCGAGATATGCGATGAAGAGGAGTGGTGACAGAGGGTCGCCTTGTCTAGTTCCTACATCTGTCCGAAACCACTCTCCATTTTCTTTACCAATGCGAACAGCTGACTGTGACTTTTCATAGATCTTCTGTAGCAAGGTGACCATCTTTGTGTCGACACCATAGGATTTTAGTACAGCCCAGATAATTTTATGTTTGATCGTATCGAATGCTTTTTGAAAATCTATAAAGCAGTTGTATATTTTCTTGCCCTGTCTTTTTGCCTTTTCAGCCAACAACCTAAGCGTTAATATTTGATGTACGGTATTCCTGTCTTTTCTGAATCCTGCCTGCTCTTCTGAAAGGTATGGATCCAGATGAGTTTTTAATCTATTTAGCAGTACTATTAGGAGTACTTTTCCTGTATGACTAATAAGAGAGATCGTTCGGTAATTTGAGCAATTACTGAGGTCACCTTTTTTTGGTATAGGTACCAATATAGATTTGCCCCATTCTTCTGGAATCGTACCTTCATGCCATGCTTTGTTACAGAGTTTGTGGATTTGCCGTGCTAGCGGTTCGCCCCCAGCTTGTAGCATTTCCGCTGTTACGCCGTCTGATCCTGGACTTTTATTTCTTTTCAGTGAATTTATCGCTGCTTGTACCTCTGAGTACAAGATATCCAAAGGATCTTCGTTTTCGGGAGGTGCAATGTTTTCAAGTTCTTTTACCATCCCGTCTCCCCCTCCAGGATCTTTATACAGACTGCTGCAATACTGTGTCCACCTTCGTTTGATGTCGTCATTTGTCTGTAACATTTTTCCCTCTTGATTTCGTATGACATTTAATCGAGGTACAAATTCTTTTCTTAACATTTTTATGAGGCCGTATGCTTCCCGTGTATTTCCAATATTTAGACCTTTTTCAGCTTGCTCACATTGGTCTTGTATCCAATGTTCTTTGTCCTGTCTTGCTGATCTCTTTACTTTCCTACATAAGCCTTTATATTGTTGTGTATATTCTACGGAAACGTATTTTAGTTGCTTTAGTCTGCGTTTTTCGTCTGCTAGTTTTAATGTCGCTTCGGAAATCCATGGTTTTTTTGTTGTTCTTTTTGCAGGTACAGTTGCCTCTACTGTAGTTTTGATTGCCTGTTCTATTTTTTTGGCATGTTCCTCCAGACTACATGCTGGCTCTATATCTTTCATTCGTTTCATTAGAGCAGCGCTGTATAATTGCTTTATTTTCTCATCTCTCAGTCGATTCGCATCAACTCTGCAACATTTCTGTGGTTTGTTGTGCGGTTTCTTTTTAAGTTTCAAGTTGATATTGCACAACACTAGTGAGTGATCTGAGCTTATGTCTGCACTTTGAAATGTTCGGCAGTTGGTGACTGAAGTCTTCCATCTTCGCTGGATGAGAATCAAGTCAATCATATTCTTGTGAATGCCATCTGGTGATGCCCAGGTCCATTTTCGATTAGGTTTATGTTGAAAATTTGTATTACATATGTAGAGATCATGTGCTGTCGCAAATTCTAGAAGGCGTTCTCCGCGTTCGTTTCTTTCGCCATACCCATATTTTCCCATCACGGATTTCCAATCTGTATTATAACAACCAATTTTAGCGTTCCAATCACCTGTCAGGATAAGTATATCCTTTTTATCTGTCTTTGTTAATGTTTTCTCAATATCGTTATAGAATGCTTCAATATCCTCTTCTGACGATGAAGAGGTTGGTGCGTACACCTGTATAACTGAAATTTTAAATGGTGCTGCATCGAATCTTGCCGAAATTATTCGAGAGCTAACTGGATTGTATCCTATTAATGCCTTTTTAGCTTGTGCGCTTAGTAAGAAACCCACACCCCTCGTATGTGAGGATTCTTCTCCTGACCAGATGAAATCTCCATTCGGTGTTTCACCTTTCCCTGTCCATCGCACTTCGGAAATTCCAATTATGTCGTATCTGAAACGTTTCATTTCGTTTCTCAGTAGTTCTAGCTTGCCAGCAGCCCATAGTGTCTGGACATTCCATGTTCCTACTGTTAGAGTATTTTTGGCAAGTTTTAGTTCTTGCGTGTTTTTTGTCGTGTTTTTTGTCGTACATGAATTCTTTCCAGTCGCCAGTTTTTCGACTCTGCCCTGGTCACTCGACAGAGGACGCGGACCTTGTTTTCCCGGGCGCCGTCCGAGCCGGTATGGTTTCGTGTTGAAGTCGTTCATGGTTGGTTTCTGTCGTCTTGTTCTTTTTACAAACGGCGGTATCTGCACCCCTTCCGTCAAACGCTCCTCCTTTATCCGGACTTGCGACCGGCACAGAAGCCGCTGGATTGCGGTCTCTATGGTGGAGTTGTGCTACACTGTAGTAAATCTGAAATGTCAGCTTGTTTAAATAATAGTCGTTTATGAAAATACCTTCTATGTTTTTACACCTGAGTGTTAGTATATAGTAATAGTTCACAATATATAGATTTGAATAGGGCAAGACAGATGATAATTAGATCAACTTAGTTAACGGTTAAGCGAGTTGTATCGATGAGCGCTACTTGTGATTTATTATTCATGTTTCGAGTTTTTTTTTCTATTGCCTTCTTTCGCACTCCTATAGAATTCAATACGGATATATTTCTAAACTGTTTTTTTTCTTCAGTCTAGGGTTGAGTGAATCGGAACGCGATGAACACTACTTGTTAACTCAAAGAGAAAAAATAATTGTGTTTAGGCGCGTTCTCTCTACATTTCGAAATAACATGAATACTCTTGATTTATTCAAAATAAAACTAGATAAATTTTATAAATATAAAATGATTTTCATTATCAAGAGTAAAATAGTTTCTTCTTATACGAAATATATTTAATAAAAATTATATTGTAAGAACGGAAAATAAAATTTATACGGTCACTATAATAATAACAATTATTATTATACAGACGTCTAAAATGAAAAAAAACTAATTATCTCCTTCGCCTATAGACATGAAAAAAAAATTCATATACGTCCGCTTAGTTTTTTTTTTCATTAACTTCAAAGCAAGCTACGAACACTATATAAATTCATTCTATGTTTCATTTTTTTCATTAGTTTAATTATTTCATCTATCAACAACAATTAGGGTAAGATATTCAAATTAACATTTGAGTAATGAGAAATAGGGTATCAAAAAATGAATAATTTTTATTTTATATTCAATGATTGATTCTGTTCCACAATCATTGAATATAAATAAAAATTATTTATTTAATCATACGGATGAGTTTTGTAAACCCCTCCCCATAATAGAAGCCCCTCCCATATTAGAAGCCTCCCCCATATTAGAAGCCCTCTCTGAGATGAACAACGTGTTTGACGTATTAGAAGCCCCCCTGATTTTTCGAAAAAGTTTTAAAATTTTCAAGATTTTTTCCGCATTTTCATGCTAAAACTGCTAAAATTTTCCGATTTTCAGGCAACAATTTGACTGACTTTTATCTAGCTGTGCTAATATTTGGAAATACTACCAAAAATCTTCTGAAAAACTCATAAAAACCTTGAAAATCTCTAAAAACCCTAACGAACCCTTTTTCCTGGCAGTTTAGAAAATTTTTTGGAGACTTAATAGAAGCCCCTCTCCAGAAGTTTCATATGGTAGACATATTAGAAGCCCCCGGGGGCTTCTAATACGGGGAGGGGTTTAGTCTTATATTACCTATTTATTTATCAAGACAATAAATTATTCTTTTGTTGGAACAGAAAAGAATAATTTATTATCTTGATAAATAAATTTTCTTTTTCTTTTTTTCTACTTATCTACCTTAATAATGAGCCTGTTAGGTGGCTATTATCTTTTAACCTAACACAGAGAAATTTCTGCCTTATTGAAACATGATACTTGTCGTGAAGGTCTTTTCATACAATACATGCTATTTAACATGTATTGTATTACCTTAACGATGGGCACCGTCCCATTCATGTTCTCAATAAGAACAGAATTTCTCTGTACGCGCGCGCATATCCAATATTAAAATACATTTACTTTTTAATCGTTTTATTTACTTTTTCAAAAAAAAACAAACACACATTATCTCATTACAATTTCTTTTTTACAATATCAAGGTTATTTCTATACATTTGAAGGTTAGGGTGATTTGATGGTAATGAATGTTCTCCAGTATTCACTGCACGTTTATAATACGAAAGTGCTTTCGAGTATTCACCCATGTTCTTATACACCACACCGATGTTGTTGTAGGACATAGCTAAATCGGGATGATTTGCAGGAAGTGATTGTTTTTGAATCTCAAGGGCTTTTTCATAAGACGAAAGTGCTTTCGAGTATTCACCCATGTTCTTATACACCACACCGATGTTGTTGTAGGTCGAAGCCAAATCAGAATGATTTTCAGGAAGTGATTGTTGTCGAATTTCAAGGGCTTTTTCATGAGACGAAAGTGCTTTCGAGTATTCACCCATGTTGTAATACACCAAACCGATGTTGTTGTAGGACATCGCCAAACTAGGATGATTTTCAGGAAGCGATTGTTGTTTAATTTCAAGGGCTTTTTCATAATATGAAAGTGCTTTCGAGTATTCACCCATGTTGTCATACACCGCACCGATGTTGTTATAGGACGCTGCCAAATCAGGATGATTTGCAGGAAGTGATTGTTTTTGAATTTCAAGGTCTTTTTGATAAGACGAAAGTGCTTTCGAGTATTCACCCATGGCGTGATACACCGTACCAATGTTGTTGTAGAGCTGACCCAAGTCAGGATGATTTGAAGGAAGAAGATTTTCATAGATTTTGAGTGATTTGTCGTAGAAAGCAATTGCTTCTTGATATTCTCCTTGCATATATTTTATCCATACAAGTTCCTTATAAATATTTCCTTTTTCCCTTTCATCAGTTGTTTGTTCAAGAAGAACTTCATGAACTTCTTGAGCTTTTTTAGGTTGACCTATTTTGCGTAGTAATAAGCCCAACTGAGCCCATCCCGTTGATCCTTTAGTTTCCTCTCGTATACGATCAGTAAGTATACGACGATCTTTATCATTATCACTGATAAGAGACAAATCCACTTGAAAGAGACGAGGATTGCCATCCAGTTGTTTAATATCAGCAATACGAAATACTGTATGCATGGAGAAGAGAACTTCATCTTCATCTGGGTAATAGCTAATACCTTTGATCGAAGCGAAAGGAGTTGATGGTATTGAAGGATTGATAGCCATGACGAAAAGGATGCCCACCAAGTCGGGATCAGGAAGAACTTTGTGGGCAAAGGGTAAAGAAATTTGACGATCTTTGCTGGTGGATAAAAAATTGTTAAATGACATTAGTCCACCTTTGTTATTCTTCAATTGATTAAAATCTGTCTTGGATAAGCCTTGACCACGATATACATTGAAAGTTGTAGCATTATGATGACTAAATTGTTTTTTGTGTAATTCATCGATCTGTTGATGTAAATGATTGATGAAAAATCCCATTTTAATCATAATATCTCCATCCATTGTTCGAAGACCACGATTGAGCATTGGATATAGAAATGATTCACATGTGTACCACCAAATTGGAGTTTTAGTACGATAAGTTTGTTCCAATTTTCTAACATTGATCAATTCTTGTTCGTTGTCAATGAAAGCATCTTCACAATAATCAATAAATTCTTTAACGTGGTTTTCTTCAAACTTGATGGATAATAAAATTTCTTTGAATATTTGTGTATACATAAAAGTTGGATCTAATTGATCCAACTTTGCATTCGATGTATCACCACTTGTATTCATAATACTAATGGATATTAGATTTTGTTCACATTGTTGCGCTGCTTCTTTGAGAGCAGCACAAATTGGGGTTATTTCAGTGAATACACCCCGAATTTTTGACCATTCTTTAGCCCATTTTTCGTGGTAGTTTTTATTACCACAAAAGATAAAAATCGAATCTACTTGGGACATATTGTGAATACGAGGCACAATATGTTCACCAAGTGCACCAGATATAATCATACATACCTTTTCCTTGTCATTAGTTTCCAGAAATTGTATACATTCTTGTCCATCAGTAAATGTATCCACACTGTTTACTACACGACGTAGTTGTGATACGGTGTTTCGACAATCAGCGTTGTGTTCTTCATCAATATTTTTATCCAACCAAATGAGAAGAACATTTTGTACCATTTTGATGTTATTTCGTCGACGTTCAGTTGCATCTTTTGGTACAGTTGATGCTTGTTCAGTTTCTTGTACATTATTAGTTTTGCCAGTAGTTGTTGATTTTTGATTGCCCATAATTTTGATGTGTGAATGTTTTTAAATTTGAAATAATTGAAAAAAATACTAGTGAAAATATGATCTAAAATGTGATCTTTTAAAGGATATCTACTTCCTTTCTAGATTTTATTTTCTTTCTTTCTTTCTGTCTCTTTTTTCGAATTACGTTTATTTTTTGTTTTATTATTGTAGGATGTCAAAGATCCCTTTTGCTTCATTCTTTTAGTTCGTTTCTATTTCGAATGATGAGAGAGAAACAACCAAAGAATGTAACAATAACAAAGAAAACGAGATAGGGCAAGAAGACGAGAATGAGAAAGATGAATAGAATGAATTCAGACAGCAATAGCTGAAATGATGTGAACAACATACCTGTAAGATACCTCTCTACCAAGCAAAAAAATGTATGTCCACACACATTCGATGATATGAGCAAAAGAAACAGAAATAAAATTGAAAGAGGACAAAAAAGATTAGAGAAGAACGAAAAACGAAAACACATTCACCGAAAAAAATGAGATAAAAGAATAGCGCACATGATTAAAGACAAGAAGACGAATATGAGTGTAGTCTTTCGATAAAAAGAAAAAAAACAGAAGAAAAATGTTAACCAACGAAATTTTCATTTACGAAAAGAAAACAAAATTTAACGACGATATTTCCATTTGTGGACAGAAAACTTTAATTAAACTATTCGATTGTGAGAGTAATATTGAAATACATGATTATATGAATAATTCAATTCTTTACTAAGAATATCAAATGGAATAGCTTCACAATAGTGTTTAACGTGAAATTGTAGAATTGAAAGATCTAGATGAACACCATAAACAGAGAGGTTATGCAAAGATGTTTTAATTTTATTGAACAAATCTAAATAAAGATTATTGAATTTATACCCTAGAATAGTTGTCGTTGATGAGTTTACTTCACGATAATATTGTTTTTTATGTTTAATCCAATTATAAACAATACGAGCTTTAATAAGAATTGGAGGTTGGCGTGAATTACATTTATCAAACGAAAAATATTAAACATCCTGAGGGTGAGGGTAAGAGTGTGACGGTGGGTGATGATGTGGGTGTGAGGGTGAGGGTATGGGTGAAAGTCTTGAGTAATGTCAATAATCACGCGAGAACTTGTAGTTTTGCAAATCTTTTTTAATTTTCTGTTATCTTTCGAACTTTAATCTTTCAAAGTCCCTTTATATTTCATAAAACCTCATGATGTTGAGCAAAGTCTTTGAGAAACTTTAAGAGTCATGAAATCTACTATCATCTCTTCGACAGAATACAAAATAAAAATTTAATATCTATGCCATATTATTAAAAAAAATGAGTTTTTGAATTTGATTTAATAAGACTGAAGATCTAATATGCAAAGTCAGTCATATGTAAAGATCATTATCTCAAACAGAATGAATGAAAGATCAAGAATTGATGTTCCTAATAGAACTATTAAAAGAAAAGGTGTTTTATAATTTTTAATATGCTAATAATAAACTTGCCAGTTATAAATGAATTAATTACAAGAAATAAATTTTCTCTTCAACTGATACGAAGGGAAGAATATTTGAAGATTGACTAAAAAAAAATGTTACTACTCTAGATTTTAATTCATGTGCATTAAAACTATTTAACAACTGCACACCTGCACAAATATACATCCATATATTACGAAATAGTATAAGCTGATCAACTTTAGTAAGATACTCATTGAGACAATGATTAAAGATTTTATCTTTCATCAATTTGATACTATGCTTAAGATAGAAACTTACAGATATATATAATTTAAAATACAACCAAGATACTAAAAATTGATCCTAATGATAGTATCAATATTTTGCAATGAATAGCTTTAGAAAAAAAACTGATTGAACATTGATCTCCTTCTGATAAATTAATTCAACCGACAACAGAAATCATTATGAAATAAGAGAAACATAGACTTCCTAAGTCACTATTTAAGAAAAACATCTGAAAAAGTCTTGATTATACGTTAAATGATCTACTCTTTATATGAAACCTTACAATAGCCTTTTTTTTTTGATAAATCGACATTATCACTTTTCTATAAATTTCAGAATAATAAACGTTTTTTATGAAAGGGATGATATAATTAATCCTTGTTCGTAAAAACAAAAACTTTTTTCCTTGAGTTTTAAGATACTAAGCCTCTTTTATGTTTATATACTTTTGCTACCGTAAACTCTTCAGAGATTTAGGATATTGTCATAAATCAATGAAGAGTTTATGAAAAGTTGTATATAGAACAAGAATTTAATAGTCTACTCTTTCTTTTTTCACAGTATAGATTGAAATCTTTATTATCTAGTCAAAAAAGAAAGTTTTATTTCGACTTCCTTTAATAATCAATTATTTATAACGAACGTTCAATGATAAGTTCTTCTTCTTCTGAATAGCACTTTGCAAAGGTCATTTTTATATACAACATAAAAAATTTATCCAATCGTTAAGATTTAAAGACATCAACAAATTATTTGCTGTAATCATTTTAATTTTCCTCGTTTTCAATCAAATGAAAAAATGACAATAAGAAGTTGATTGTTAATATACTACTTGAACCTACAGCTTCTTTATCGGTCCCATTATTACTATTAATGTACAATATTTCAAAGTGTAGGAATGAAAATAAGAGAGTTTATGCAATATATAAAATTCTTTCATCATCTAGTTTTTCATCTTTAGAATTACAAACTTTTAAATTAATGGACTATCTTGAAGTACGTGAGTAAGATATTATTCTTCATCTTTGATGAAATAATCATCATTTAGACTGAGTATAACATCTTTTTTTCATAAATAGTACAACAGACAATGAATGACGTATTATAATCTATCAATTTTTGTGGACTAAAATCAAAAATGAGTCTCGAAATGTACATATTGGTTAAGTTATTTTTGATCTGACTGTTTCGTAGATAATTATTCAATCAAAAACCAAACTCAATACTTAAAAACAATCACCAAATATATAATTAAGAACAATCAAATAATGAGATTGATCAAGATTTTTTTGATTTATCGAAGTAGTAAAAATACTTTCTTTTTAAATAATGCCAAAGTTCACTATAAAGAGTGACATACAGTCTATACTGTTAATGTAAATTGCAAGGTATCAAAAAAAAAGAATGATCAATTTAATTGTACTTTTTGTGAGAGTTTTTTATTTTATTTTATTGTTAGAGAGCGATAAAGTTTATGTTTATATGAACAAAATAGATGTCATCAACTTCGTAATTGTTTTGAAAATTTATAGAGTTTATTTTAGATCTTAAATATTCTTTTATTATCTTTTTATTATTCTCTTTTGATACGAAATGACTAAAAAGAAAAGATCGAATATTTGACAAATAATTATTGATCATACATTCCAGATTAAAGATTCTCGTAAATCAGTCAAACAAAAAGAATGTAAGGTTGAGAGTACCTTAATCTACCATAAATAATTTGTAACACCTCGTCATACTTTATGACATTTATAGATCAATAAATTAATTTATCAAAAGACTTTTCTTTTTATTTAACTTATTAATTTTAGTAATCGATGTTGGAATTAAAAATTAGAGTCATACATTTCTCCATTAAATTAATATTGAGTTATTGTTTTATTTCAAATTCAATTTTTTGTTCATACTTGAATTACCATACAAAAACAAATGAGTTCAAAATTTTCAGATAATTGACATAAGTTCTATATGTGTATAGAGCAAAATAAAATAGCAGCATTAATACTTGATCTGAGGAAGATCTCACAATTATTTCTAAAGAATGAGACAAATCAATTACCATTCGATGATATAGTAATATTAAATGAAGTTATATTTTTGCAGTTCTCTACCAAGATAAAAACGATTTTTTGGATTACTACGATGAACTGATAAGTTCGAAAGATTAAAACTTCGACAAAGAATAATACATAAAATCTTATTAGAAGAATTTTATAAATAAATTAATAATTATCGAATGCTTAGAATATCTACGTAATTGTTCGTCTTGTATTTATAAAATAGATTATGATAAATTACTAATTACTAAGATTATAAAGATCTTTCGTAAAGTTTAAACAAGTTAATATCAATATTTATTTATTTTAAACACATTCCTCATCTTGATTTAGAAAATTGTTTAACATCATAAAAATGTATTTGTGAGACTTGCACATTTCAAATACAAAATTAAAATGTGCGGAAATCATCAGTTAAATTAGAAAGATTTTCAAGTCCTAAGATGCATTTTATCATTCTGATACATAACAGAGATCTATTTAGTTCTTGCTCAATTAATGGCATTATCTTAGAATTATTAAAAAACTAATTGTTGTTTATCAATTAACAATTTTTTCGCATATATTTCACAAATAGCATTCATTGCATACATTTGCTGGTTCTTTTTTCGATGGATATCTATTGCTATTAGTGTTAAATGATCTGCAATTACAATCAAGTGACAATATTCAACCGTTAGTTTTATATACGAACATTAGAATAGAAAATTCATGTGAAATACTCTCACTGCATCATCGTTTTGCCTAGATAATATTTAAGAAATTCATCTTCTTCATTTTAACTACTCCATTTCCATCTATCAATAATCAGTTTATGAAAAAATAATATTTAACAACAAAATATGTTTGTAGACAGTGCTGGTATATTCCTGCATTTACATTACAAGCGAATTTCTACTTACCATGAAAAATATCTTAAAACAGAAAGACATATATTTTGGAAAGTGTGAAATATTTTGAACACCTTTGCTAGCAAAATTCAATCTTCTTACAATAATGCTTACTTTTTTTCTCAGAAAAACTAATATAAGTTTTCCAAGATATTACCTTTCTGTTCATATCGTTGCCACGGCTATTAGGTCAGTATCGAAACATTTTATAATACTACATCGATAAATCAACCAAATAATAATCCAATTTTTTTGACAATGTTACCTGTTACCATAATCTATTCCATAAAGAAAACTAGATAGTACTCAAGTTTCACTCGATTACGAAATTCCGTACGAAGCCGAGAAGTTCGATTAACAAGAAATCAAGGTATTGAACAAAGAAACAATCGTTTTCTTGGGTCAGTAACAGCCAAGCAAATATCTCAAAAAAATCTTTACAGTTAACTGATTTTAGGTTTTTCTATCTGTTAATGTAGCGAAAGTAGTTGCATTTCAATCAATCAGCTTGCTGAAGTTAAATAACGAGAATATTGATTATCGAGAAATCAACAATTTATACGGTTTTTTTTTCAATCGATACATTGTCTATAGTCGAAAATATCTGAAATCGGACATTTTTACCAGTACAAACGATGTTTGTACATAAAGAGTTTTAACACATATTGCAAACAATTAGTTTATTGCGTTGGCAACAACATGTATTAAAACATGTAAATTCGGACACTGGCAATGGTATACACCACGTTTACATTGAGAGCGTTTTGAACTAGTTTTCAAGTGATCAGTTGATCGCATTGTTACACATAACGCATTAATGCTAGATATTTCGATTGGGTTGCATATAAATAACAAGGTAGCGCTCATCCTACAGATTCGCTGACCTTTTTCTGCAAGAAAATATAGTGTGATTATCATTCAAAATAATTTCCATTTGGATTATCTTATATCTCGATCCCCTTGATTGCATGAAAGCTATGAAACAAACATCCACTCTAGCAATGATTGTTTTTTCAAGAAATATCCCTATATAGATTCATATGTAAATGGCAAGCAAAGTTCAAGTTGTTTGTCTTGGATTGAGTTTGATCAAGTAGAATACAGATATCTGCCCATATTCAGTGGTTTGGAACGTCATATTTTCTAAACATGAACTCTGATTTGTTTGAACAAAATCGAGAGACAAACATTAATGTCTTTTGAAGCGTAATATTTATCGCTATACGACTGTTTCTTTAACCTTTTCCGGCTGGATGTATCCATTCGGATACATTAGGTTACTATTTTACGAAAATCTGACCTGTAGTGATGGTATCAATTTTTTTGACAATTTGATAATTAAGTTTACACATTTTAGCATAAATTTATGTATTTAGATGGAAAAAACAATTCACTTGTAAATTGATCGGTTCTACACTTGATGCTCTAAAATAGCATCCGTATGGAAATGATCTTATTCTCGTGTCTCTAAATAAACTAACTTCGAAGCAATTAGTTATTAATTTTCCTTCATAGACCTATTGTCTATTGTATTACTAAGGCGGATTATTCACAAGACGCGAACAATAAAATATTGACATGTATCTATTTAGATACGTCTGGTCACTAGGGGACAAAAAAATCTTTTTTTTCGTCTATCCAAATTGAATATTTTGTAGTATTTTCACATCTATACCTGCACACACTGTAAAAAAAAGGATCTTTACCGAACCAAAAAACAGATCGGGGGGCGGATACACGGTCCGATCCTTTTTTGGTTTCGTAAAAAGAAAGTTTCGTACCAAACTTCTTTTTAATGAACGACAAAAAAGGTTTCGTACTGAACCTTGAGTACGAAACCTTTTTTGTCGTTCATTAAAAAGAAGTTTGGCACGAAACTTTCTTTTTACGAAACCAAAAAAGGATCGGACCGTGTATCCGCCCCCCGATCTGTTTTTTGGTTCGGTAAAGATACTTTTTTTTACAGTGATGTCCATGTTGCATCCGTAAGTTGATCTCATTTTGCTTTTCATATCTAAATTAGATCAACTTACGGATGCAACGGGGAAATTAAACTGTTTGAATACCTCTAGAGATCCCTTCAACAGTTAAAAATTACATTTAATTACCAAGTAGTTTTTCGAATTAGTCTACAATAAAGAGCAATTGAATTAATTGTATATAATAGAATAAACTTACCCATATACTTCATATGTGTGTTGACCTAAAACGAGAATATAAACATGATGATCTTGCATAGTGAAACTTACTGACGATTTTGATAGAAAGATGGTTCTGAAATAAAACACAAGTTATTCTGGATTAGATGATTAATATACCCACGAATTCCATGTGGAGGCCAATCTATAACAGAAAAGGAAATCATTTATTGAAAACAGCAAACTTGCCCACTAATTTGCAAGGTTTCGGAAAATATTGGGTTCGGCAGTGTTGCCATTGAACCTGTAATTATATAAAATTAATTAATTAATTAAGATACTAGTTTATCAAAAATGTCCTTACTTAATGATGCGCAGGACGTCTTCTACAATGTGACAAGATATTTACACAAGCACTTAATCTTAAAACATCTACTATATAACGATAATTTTTCATGAACTCACTCGTATATATATATAGCCTGCACTGGCGAAACAAAACGGTGAATGAGTAGTAGACAAAAGGGTTCCGTAAATTTTTAACAGATCCTTAAGGGTACATAAAAGGTTCTCTACATGACAATAATTTTCCGCGAACTCACTCATATATATATATATATAGATAGATCACAGCGGCGAAACAAAACGGTGAACGAGTAGTGGACAAAAAGGTTTCGTAAGTTTTCAACAGATCCTTAAGGCTACTTAAAACGTCCTCTGCATGGCAATAATTTTCTGTGAACTCATTCGTGTATATATATATATAGGCTGCACCATCAAAACAAAACGGTGAATGAGTAATGAACAAAAAGGTTCCGTAAGTTCTTAACGCATATTTAAGGGTACTATAGGTAAGTTTTTGAGGACTATCTCAACGTGCCATTAGTAACATTTTAAGGACTATCTTGAGATACTATAAGTAAATTTCTGAGGGGTATGTTAGGACACTATAAGTCACTTTTTGAGGGCTATCTTGGGGTACTTTAGGTAACTTTTTGAGCGCTATCGCAGCGTACCATTGGTGACTTTCTGAAGGCTATCTCGGACTACTGTTAGTAACTTTTCGACGACTATCTTGGAATACTATCAGTAATTTTTTCGACGGCTATCTCAGGAGTAATACGTGCAACTTTTTGAGACCTATCAAACAGTACGTCTCGTAACTACTTAAGACTGTTTCGTTGCGGAATCGATAATTTTTAAAATCTATGTTTGGGTTCTATCTCTGCCTCTCTATGAGTTATCTAAACATAGCTCATACAAGGCTTATTTGAGTTAGCAGACTCTAAAAAAATTGATGTTTTATCGAATTTTAAAGATTTGGTACTATTTTATGAGACGATTTTAAGTGTTGTGGCATGAAGATTGTTTCGTAATTTTCATACAGAATCTTTCTAAGTGCTAAAAATTGAAGAGAGTTTAGAAGTTTTACTATGAAACTATTTAGAAGTTCCATGCACCGTGTACTGGAATTTTCGTAATTTTGTATCTTTTGCTCAAAACCGTTGACAATTTCGTAAAACAACTAAAAGTATCGTATATCTCATACGAATCAATTGAAAGCTTTGTAAAATATTATAAGGTTCAACATAAAATAAGCGAAATTGTTCATAGTTTCATAAATGATATAATGGTTCGGTACATCTTTTACGGAGTCATGAACAACTCCGCAAGTGTTGCAAAGGTTCCGCCCATATTTTACGAAACCTTTGCTAGTTTCAAAAACCATATAATAGTTTGGTACGTTTTACACGAAGCCATTAACAGCTGCGCCAATTATCTGAAGGTTCAGTATACGTGTTACGAAACTGTCGGCAGTTTCGTATGGCATCTAAAGGTTGCGTATAAGTTCTACAAAATTATTCATAGTTTTGTAAGTGTTTTAATAGTTCCGCACATATTGTGCGAAACTAGCCATGGTTTAATAGATGATATACCAAACCATTACATCATTGAAGAAACTATGAACAGTTTCGTGCAATGTACGCTGAACCTTTTAATGCTTTACGAAGCTTTCGATAGATTCGTATAAGCTATACAGAACCTTTACTTATTTCACGAAACTATCAGTGGTTCCGTAAAATATGAAAAAGTTCAGCGTACATTGTACGAAACTGTTCATAGTTTTGTAAATGATGTATTGGTTCGGTATATCTTTTACGAAGCTATGACTAGTTTCGTACAACGTATCCAGAACTATTAAAGCATTTACGAAACCATGACTGGTTTCGCAGAATATATACGGAACGTTTAAATACTATGCGAAACCGCCAGTAGCTTTGTACAAAGGATACGAAACTACCGAAAGTTCAGTACATGATGCATGGAACTTCTAGAGAGTTTCGCAAACAAACTTCGGAACCTTCTACAATTTTCAGAACTTAAAAAGGTTCTTTATAATAATTACGAAACGATTAGTATGCGACGGAACTAAAAATCGTTTCGTAAAACTGTGCCAAACCTTTAAAGTTCAGTAGACCTCCTATTTTTTTTACAGTGTATATCAGAGGTGGGCTACTCAGCTGAAAAAGGGAATTAATTTGATTCGATTCATTTGAAAAAATTTTCAACTCAATTCAATTCAATTCAATTCAATTCAATAACTTTTGATAAAATTTTCGATTCGATTCAATTCAATAGTTTTTGAAAAAATTCTCAATTCAACTCAGTTCGATAGCTTTTAAAAAAATTCTCAATTCAATTCGTTTTAATTCAAGAATCGAACCGAATCGAGTTGAGTTGGGCGTTTTTTGATTGAGTTCCCCAGCTCTATTATTTACATACCCCGTTAATAAATTTATGAATACTTAAACATCCAGCCTGAAACTGTTGTGATTGATCAAGAGCTCGACATCGAAAACTCATCATTTCTTGAAACTTAGACCGCAAAAACTGTGATTGAATGAGAGCATAAGCTCGCAAATCTCTGATTCATTGCATTTTCAGCCTGATAAAATCTCAAATATCCTAAACTAACATTGAAAATCTATGATTCAATGAACTGTTCAGGTACAACACTTTTATTGATTGGAAGCGCAACACCAAAAATCCTTGATGGAATTGACTTCTGACTTGAAAAACTCTAATTGTGAAGAAAGCGAGCTCGAAAACATCCGTTTCTATGAAACCTGGAGCCAAAAACTGCGCATGGCTCAAAGTGCGACATTAGAAAACTTTAATTGGCTTATTTTCCATATTGCGAAAATCGGTTTCGTAATCTTACGCTTATTAAACCTGCGGACTATGGCCTGGCACAAACAGACATATACACGAAATCCTATCAGTATTTTTCATATAACCTCACTTCGGTCAAAAGAAAAAATCTATTTGAAAAAATTGCAAAAAAACTAATAGTACCATTCGATTCCCCGACCCCGATTACCTTTGGTCAAACTTTATAAAAAATCATTTTTTTCGTAAAAAAAGCCTTTTTTAACAAAAAAAATTAGTTGAAAAAATTGAAAAACTAATACTGCCATGCGATTCCACGACCCCGATTACCTTTGGTCAAACTTTATAAAAAATCATTTTTTTCGTAAAAAAGCCTGTTCTTTGTGTAAAAAATTTAATTTCGAAAAATTTTGAAAAACCGACACTACCAATCGATTCGCCGGCCCCAAAAACCTATGTATCGAATTTTTCTTTAAACTACTGATGGGTTTTCATTGGTTTAGTGAATGCTGAATTCTGATTGGCTTGGTCGGACAGACAGACAGACAGACAAACTTTAAGCATTTTAGCTGGTGCATTTAAACGCCCTATAACCTTTTCTTTCAGAAAAGGGAATTATTTGCTCTTCTATTGACATTTACTTGAATATTAATATCATCATATAGATATTTACTCATCCATCTGTGATTCGTAAGAGATTTAGATTCATCTGCACTTTTGTTTAAAAGAATGAAATCTTGTTTTTTTAATGTTTTTTTACGTGTTTAATGATTTCGATGAATTGATCCATGATAGATGAATGTTATGTAGAATAAAAATATTATCGAATATACGGGATGATTCACCTATTTTTACTAGATTTTTGTCACTTTATTGTTTTTTTACAAAACATCAGAATTTTTTTTATTTCTATATGATTAGATAGAGCATTGATTACTCTATTCACTAGTATAGTTTTTGTTTGATTTATCTCATGTGTTTGTTAAAAAATGAGTAAAGTTTCGTGAAGTAGATTAAAAAAATTTTTTCTTTAATCTTAGGTTAATTCAAATAATTATAACGTATTGGACAAATGACTATATTTTGTTTTTATACAGTTCGATGGAGAAATAAATTCTCTATCGAGCTATATATTTTTTAGCATCTTATTTTCCACTTTGTCTGAAAATTTATTGAATGTTTAGCAAATTTTTTTGATAAAAATTCATTTATTCGTTTTTGTCGAGTAAACTACAGGATGGTTCACCTATTTTCACTAGTTTTATTTTCATTAATACTGGATGGTTCATCTAGTTTTACTAGCTTTATATTAATGAAAATAAAACTAGTGAAAATAGGTCAGCCATCCTATAATTTATTCGACAAAGACAAATAAATGAATTTTTATCAAAAACATTTACTTAAACATTCAATAAATTTTCAGACAAAGTGGAAAATAAAATGCTAAAAAATATATAGCTCGATAGAGAATTTATTTCTCTATCGAACTATATAGAAACGAAATATATTCATTTGTCCACCACGTTATAATCACTCGAATTACTAGAAGGAGATATGTCGGAATTTCATAAAAAAAAAATTTTTTTAACGTACGTCACGAAACTTTACTCATTTTTTAACTACTACATGAAATAAATCAAATGAAAACTATACCATTGGATAGAGTAATCAACGCCCTATCTAATCATACAGAAATAAAAAAAACTCTGATGTTTTGTAAAAATACAATAAAGTGACAAAAACTAGTAAAAATAGGTGAATCATCCTGTATTAGAATGTATCCATCATGTTGTATTCGATAAACAACATTATCTAGTTCATAAACGTGATTGTGTGAATTGATATGAAAAAAAACTCGAATCAGTAACTAACTTGCCTTACATAACAAGAAATGTAAAGATAAATTATGGACGAGAATAGAAAAAGAAAGAATTTTATTATGTAGTATGCGTCATAAACGAATAAAGCACAACACTCTATCGAATATCTATCGATACATGCGTCATGCAATTGTTTAAATAGAAAGAAATCACAGTATAATAAGCTCAAAAATGAATACGTTTATAATTTGATTATTTATGATAATTTTTTCATGCTCGAATGACTTTTTTTTTATATTAATTCTATAAATTTCTGTTTTACGTAAAAATTATAGTTATATTCTTGGATTCTTTATCAATATATATATATGTATTCGTTTCGAAAGATGAGTATTGTTAAATTGAACTGATATCAGTATAAGACAATATATTTGCATAGTATTTATTCATCAAATTTTTGACGTAATATAAATAAAAAAATAACGTAAGATCTTCAACACAAATAATTTACATAAAATGTTTGTTTTATTCTGTGAATTTATTTCACCATTCTAACTCTGTATTATCGACGACAAAAACAAGAACAAAAGAAAAAGAAAAACGAATAATTAGAGTATTACGAAACCAGAGCAAAATCTCTTTCATATGGATGAGTTATTTAAACAAAAAAATAAACAAAATGAGAAAAGAAAAAAAAAAGCTGGAAGCATAAATAAAGAACTTGACAATATAGAAAATGAAAATGACAATTTGATATTTATAAGTATTCTTTTTTTGTTTTTTACTTCTCGATTGTAGATATGTCAATGATTAATTAAAGAAAATAAAATAATTATTTTTAATATTTAATTATTTGATGATGAACGTGATCGACTTTTATTTTCATTTTTATTTGATTTTAAACGTCCACTTTTAATATAAACACGACTATGTGAAAGTGTCTAATTAAATATAAAAAATTAGAATTCTTTTTGGTTATTAAATTAAATTGTACCTTTAATGTATAAGCAACTTGTTCATATGCAGCTGTACGTAAATCTTTTCCATTTACTTCAAGAATTAAATCTCCCGACATAAGTCGACCATCTTTTTCAGCAGGACCACCTTCAATCTATATTGAATAAAATAAATCTTTTTTTTATTGTCTCAAAAAAAAAAGAAACATTTTCCAATTTGAGATATCAATACACCATAACCATGTCGTCTTCCAATTATATTAAATCCTAATCCTTTACCAGATTTTTTCATTAAATCAACTGTTATTATATCAAATTTATCTTCTTCATCAACCATTTCACTACGTAAAATAATCATACGAACAAGATTTTTTGATTGTTGTAATGCTTGAATAGCTTCTTCATGTGTTGCTCAACGTAAATTAGTTGAATTAATCTTATTATATACGAAAACAAAAAAAAATCTTTTTATTTTTTGCTTTATTTAATATAAAAACCTCAAGTATTTGATCACCAACAAGTAAGCGACCATCACGTTGTGCTGCACAATCTTCATAAATATCATGAATAATAATTGCTGACTAAAAGATAAATAAATTAAAAGAAACATAGTTTGTTTGTTTTTTTAATTTTATTTATTAATTGTGTATCATATTCACCAACAACAGAAAGTCCAAGACCTAAATGTTCACGATCAATTTCAATTAATGTTTCTTTTCCAACAATAATAGGTCTTTTACAAGGATCATCTAAATAAAAATGAACCGTTCTTATTTTTAATAAAATAATATTTCCCAACCTTCAATTTGATTTATATTATTAATAATAGGTTCAAATTTAACAACTTTCGGTTGATTTAATATCATTGTTGGAATAGAAAATGATGATGAAGAACTTGATGATGATCGTATAGGAAGATGTGATACATATGATCCATTAATGATTGTATCATGTTCGATTTTTTGTTTATTCATTGTTGACAAAATAGTATTTGAAATGATTTCTTCATTTTTTTTTTTCATCTATATTTATTAATGTATCATTTAATATTGGTAATAAATCATTATCTTTTTTATTTTCAAGGTCATTTGTTGTTATAATTTGATTAGATAAATTTATATTTTTATCATCAAATGTTTGTTTAATAGGTGGAAAAACAGATGTTAATGTTAATTTATCATCATTTTCTTCATGTTCATATGGATTTCTTAAAGCCATATCATGAATCGAATTTGGATTTCTATTATAAAAATCAAAATAAAAATGGTTAAATATATATGGGTGCGTCCACCAGAAGTCGCCAGGTCCATTCGGTGACTTTCTTCAAGTTTGACGAAACTTTTACAGCTAATAGAGCTTGTTATTCTGATCATTTTGGTATAAGATAGTTGGATGTTTTGACCCCATCTTCCCTTCCAAAAATGCAAAATACTTTTCTATGCTTTGGTCATTTTTTCGAAAAAATTGGGTTTTGGTTTCCAGAAAACTTGAAATTTTTCCATGAAGACTCGTTCAAATTAAAACTCCAAGGTGGTATTCTGAATCCTCATGCTAAGCTGCACCAGAATATTAAAAAAATTTTTTTTTTTTTCGAGGGTGGAGGTGTATTGGATGAAATCAGGTTCTATACCGTCTTTTCAACAAACAGTAGGAAAAGTTGGAAGAACGGAAATTTCTGAACTGGTAGTTTGGTAAGCCTACTGATGGTGCACAACGTGCACTAGTTTTTTTCCCGCCCGTCCAAAACCTTGAGTGGAATAAATGCTAAGAATGTTAAAAATCACCCTTTTTTTAGCTAATTTCAACAAATACATATTTTTAACCAAATTTAATCGTTTAAAAATGTCTTAAAGTTTTATCACAATGAACTGCCATTCATATAATCAACTAGTTGATTATATGAATGGCAGTTCATTGTGATAAAACTTTAAGACATTTTTAAACGATTAAATTTGGTTAAAAATATGTATTTGTTGAAATTAGCTAAAAAAAGGGTGATTTTTAACATTCTTAGCATTTATTCCACTCAAGGTTTTGGACGGGCGGGAAAAAAACTAGTGCACGTTGTGCACCATCAGTAGGCTTACCAAACTACCAGTTCAGAAATTTCCGTTCTTCCAACTTTTCCTACTGTTTGTTGAAAAGACGGTATAGAACCTGATTTCATCCAATACACCTCCACCCTCGAAAAAAAAAAAAATTTTTTTAATATTCTGGTGCAGCTTAGCATGAGGATTCAGAATACCACCTTGGAGTTTTAATTTGAACGAGTCTTCATGGAAAAATTTCAAGTTTTCTGGAAACCAAAACCCAATTTTTTCGAAAAAATGACCAAAGCATAGAAAAGTATTTTGCATTTTTGGAAGGGAAGATGGGGTCAAAACATCCAACTATCTTATACCAAAATGATCAGAATAACAAGCTCTATTAGCTGTAAAAGTTTCGTCAAACTTGAAGAAAGTCACCGAATGGACCTGGCGACTTCTGGTGGACGCACCCATATATATATTTACGGAAGTACAATAAAACTTAATATTTCTGATTTAATTGATTTAATAATCAATGTTACTATTGAATGTGCTTTTCCTAAAAGAATTTCATCATTAAGCTAAATAAATTTCATATAGATAAAAAATAAAATAAAAAACGAAAAATGATTACTTGTAATAATTGATCACCTATTTTTAAACGATGATTATCACAACCAATTAATGAATTTGATTGTATATCACAAATAAAAACAGCTAATTTATCGGTATTACGATGTCTAATAAGTGAAAGACCAAGTGGTTGATTTATTTCTAATAAATTTCTTTTTATATCAATTAATAAAATTTCACCATTTAAATATTTATATTATTTTATTCTTGGATCTTCATTTTGATTTTGTTGTGCATGAGATAAATCAAGTAAACTTTGTACAATAAAATATATTGGTAATTGTGCTGAACGTATTATTTCAATAGCATAATCATGTGTTGCATCACGAAGATTATACACATTTACTTCAAGCATACGATCACCAGTTTTTAATGTACTATTACGTCCAGCTAATGAAACAGGTAGTATAACATGTTTTATAAATATACCTGATATACATGATTCAATTGTATTTCCTGGACCAGAAAAATCAGATTTACCACCAGCAATACTTATTCCTAAATTTTTTGTTGAACCATCATGATGAAGTATAACTAAACGAGGTAAACTCCATAATGTTGAACATAAATTTTCAGTATCATTATTATTATTATTTGATAATTTTACGTAGGAAAAGTTAACACCATATTCGATATATTTGGTCGATATTCGCTATTAGACTTGAGTTGAGTCAGAATCAAGTTGAGTTAGATGCAGAATTTCGTGTTGATTCCGATGGTACCATTTTCAATAGGGGTTATCTGGCAAAAAACACCACTTCACTTGGAAATACTCGTTAAATGGACCCCTTCTGTCAGTATACCCTGGATGGATTCACTATTTGACTTGAGTTAAGCCTAAATCGACTTGAGTTAGATGCAGAATTTCATGCTGAATCTAATGTTATCCTTTTTGATAAGGGTTGCCTGGCAAAAAACATCACTTCCCTAGGGAATACTGGTAAAATGGCCCTATTCTGACAATATATCCTTTCCGAATTCGCTATTTGACTTGAGTTGAGTTGAAATCGAGTTGAGTTAGGTGGAGAATTGCATACTGAATCCAATGGTACCATCTTTAATACGGGTTGTCTGCCAAAAAACACTGCTTTACCCCGAAATGCTCGTTAAAATTTACTTCTTTGAAATTTTGAAAATGAACATGAATTTAGAGTTTTTTAATAGTTCGAAGTTTTATGATAACTATGTAAAGTTATTTTTTTTATTGTTATTTTATTAATTTTGATCTGCACAGGTCTAATAAGAAATAATGCTTCATATCTTTGTGATCTCTTAATAGTCAATAAAAGATTATTTTTTTAATGCACTACAATGCATTATTCTTAAGTACAATTATAGAATACCACTACGAGTTATATTTCGGGTTTTTCTTATCATTATCTATTACTAGCTAGGATCTGTGCATACTTCACGGCTATCTTTCTTTCAGGTAAAGTTTTATACTTCTGTTTTAACCTTGACGACTAGGTAAGAGAAAATCAAGTATTCATTGTGCGTATGTACATAAATATTATAAGCTTATTCCATTATACTTTTGCTCCTCACAACTCTTCTGTGTTATACAATTAAACCCTTGTGTTTTAATGTCTTATATCTACGCGTTGTTAAAATTCTGGAATCATTCACCTTTGACTCGACACAGAGAAACACACACTAAACATTAAATATATAGATTATCAAATATTATCGGAATATACATTAACAACTAATTTCCAATTCATTTTAGTGTAGTGTTATTGGAAAATATTTGATTATTAACTTCTGAATTGATTTATGTCATTAGAGAGGTAACAATATTCGAAAAAAAACTAATTTTAACTTTATTTAACGGAGCTTACTTTTCAATAAAAGTAGGTTCGCAACAAACAAAAAAAGTAAGAAGATATATTTGGATATTTATAATCGATATACAATGAAGAAGATTCTTTGTAGTAACAAAGAACGCTCTTTCTCTTCTCATCAACTTTTCTGTTGTGTAGATTTAAAGTAAAACAACATGCTAATATGTTTTTGTTTGAATGTAAACTGTAATGGTCTGTTTATAAAATTCAGTGAATCATTAAATTCACTATTTTGCGCGCTATTAGAGTTTTTCCAAATATTTAGTTACTCAACCTTGTATTGAAAACGTTTAAGGATGTTGGTAGATAATTTTTGAGACTCCTCATAACGATTGATATTATGTTTTAATGATTTAAAAGAATTCAGTTTAATTAACTAAGTTTATTCATTAAAACTTATTTCAAGAGATATATCATCAAATAAAAGGTTTCTAAAACATTTTCCTTATATTACCGTTTAGATATAAGAAACAATAAATAAATAGGTTTTCGTGTTTTGCTATGGATTACTATTGATCATCCACACTTTTAAAAAAAATTTGTTTATAGGAAACTAAATGATAAATCTACTCTATAGTACATAATTAATGCATTCAATTTCATGTAGTTAGAATGACTTTATTGCATCGATTGTAATCTACACAACATGGAACTTATTATAAAGGATGTTTGTAATTTATTTGTAGCTGATCAAAACAAGATTTTTCATTGTATTCTTCGATTTCAAAGTTTATTTTATAAGACAATTTTTAAATATCTTTAGAATGACAAAGCAAAATAAAAACGATTGTCAAAAAACAGAAAAAACTATTCATTCTAATTTAGTATTTAACGATGATAAAGAATTAAACATTAATTTGATATAATTATGTTGTTGTTTTTTACACTTCCATATCTATTCTTGTTGTTCAACAGAATTATCTTCAATTAAAATCATATTCTACCGGTTATTTGGAGTACCTATGTACAAACTAATGGAATACTAATTAATATTATTTTTATAATCCAGTTTATGAAATAGAACTTCAATCGTCAGTGTATGTATAACAGACTTTCAACGCCTAACCAATTCTCTACATTGAAATTACCAAAGACTCTCCGTTGTCAGTCTACGAGAATCTACATATTTCATTAATCTTCGAAAAATTCATCGGAGATTTTCCACTTAACAAGGCGCTTTCTCGAAAATTTTCCGAGATTTGGAGTTTTTATGGAATTCTGAGGATAACTTCTTAGCGTTTTCTCGATAATAATCATTAACGACCTGGGGTCTTGGGAGAATTGCTAATGGATCCCTGAGCTATCTCTGAGTTCCATAAGGATTCAGTCAAGAAAATCCTGAGTGATTTTTCTAGGCAACATCGAGTGAAGATTGTGCAGAAGGGTCGGTCTAAGCAGGCGATCAAAAAGTGAACCTGTGTAAAACGCTGAAATTCATATGATGTGACCCACCAGCTTTTAAGAACTTCAATAGGCTTTTACAAACGTAATCGTTTCCGACAATAAATTTTGTTTCCAGAATCTGTACTCAATTTCGCAACCGACTATACCATGGAAACTCGATAAAATAAATGATTGACAAACGAACTAAAATAAGTCACATAAGATGCACGGCCGATCTTGCTGGTGACTATAAAAAGGTTAAATGATTTTTACTGCAAGCTACTCATATCTACTATGGCTATTATTCCATTGCGGCGATAATAGGCCCTCTTAAACACGTATTTATCTATTTTACAGAAAGTCACTTACCTAGCAACATGTAGAATACATCGAATTCAAACAATAGCCACTCCAAGTGCTACCATTCGATTTATCAGAAAATTCTTCCACTAACCCAATTCCACTTAGACTCAACTCAAGTCAAATAGCGAATCCAGCCAGGGTATACTGGATGAAGGGGTCCATCTAACCAATATTTTCCAGGAAAGTGGTTTTTTTGGCAGACAACCCCTATTGAAAATGGTACCATCGGATTCAGCACGAAATTCCGCACCTAACTCATCCCGAGTTAGACTTAACTTAACTGAAATAGCGAATATTGACCAGAAATATCGAATATGATGCTAAGTTTTCTTACGTTTAGAAACCTTCGATTTTTACATTTAAACCAAAGAAGCATCGATACAAAATGATTAATCTTAGAATCATAAAAAATTCGCTAAATTTATGGGAAATTGACGCAAAGTTCATTGAGATAAGACTTGAGTGGAATTCCACCTAGACGCTTCCTCCCTACTCCTTTTTATGGTGAGAACACTTTTTAAAACTATCTCTCGATTCAGGAAAGCATCATGGAAACTTTGGTAATGTTAGTTAATACAGCACCATTTGGGTGAGATTTCACTCACACACAACACCCAGACACACCCCGATGACCATGCTAACCTCCCGTCGACCTTTTCTGGATCTTATAGAAGCATCGTGAAAAGATTGATGATCGTAGCTTTTACAGAGACTGAATGCATAGCGAACAGACAGATAAATATTCTTCTTTATATATAGAGAGAATTCAGTAAATGATAGTAGTGACAAAATTAAAATAGAATCTTCTCGTATTCTAGCGACATATTATAAAATATTTTTGATTGCTAGTTATGAATGTTATTTAGAAAAGAAAAGAAAATTATCTCATATAAAAAAAAAAGAAAGAACGTTCTTTGAATAATAAGATGAATCATTTTCAAAATTTTACGAAAAGCAGCATTGTCATATATGACAATGCATTTTTTATTCTATATTATTAACGTAAAGAAAAAGAAAGGAGGTTGTAAAAATATGGGGGTGCCGTCCCAATATTTGACTCAATATTACACATAAATATTGCATTTTTTCCAGTCAACGAATGCATTGTCATCATTAGATTGATTTTTTTCCCTTATATTTAATTGACGTCATATATAGATATATAAATATTTATCCAGATTATTTTTTTAAATTGATAAAACGAAACTTCGAAAGACGTCTAGTGAAAAACAAAAAAACAATAACAACAACCAACGCAAACATTTGTCATGTAAGCATTGATTTATTCATTTGTTGCTAGTTTTTAAACTAAAAGCATGTATATATATATATGGAGAAATTTTAATAAATTTCAAGTTGTTTTAGTTTTTTTTTGTTCTGATCATACGTTATTATAAATTCTTCACATAAATAATAGGTTTGTTTTTGTATATAAGATAATAGGTTTTTTTTTCACATGTTATTATATATTCTAAATTACATTAGACTTTTAAACCTAATATATTTATCTAAATTTTGTTTTTTATAGTCTCTCCATAGCATGAGATCGAATTTTATCTTATTAAATAAATATATAGGAAAAGAAATACGTAATAGAATCAACTGTTTATAGAATGATGATAAGATAGGACTGACTCAGGTCAGTCAACTTCCAGGGAAAATATTTATTTTGTCGCTGAAATATAAAAGAGATATTTAATTTTATAGAAGACTAATCAAAAATTTCTCACTTTCTTCTTCCGTGATAAATGTAGGTGTGTGATAAGGAGAAGTAGACTTGGATTTTTTACTTTCTTATTCATTACTTGTTAATTCTGTAGGTGTATTGACAATCTTCTTGTGAATAATAATCAGTAGTACATTAAAACCTTGACCCCATATTCCAGAAAATATTTATCTAACATCAATAAAACTTTGATCATATATATATATTTATTTATCTTTTTTTCGTTCTACCATTATATGATAAGAAATCTTTCGAATATATATTAAACTACCAATTCTTAAATTTTTTAGAAACAAAAAAAAATAAAAACGAAAAATGTTACAAAGTAGACGTGAAATTGTACCATTTAATCAGATACAAGGTATCACATCAACAAATGTTTATGCCTATTCAAATGGTGATAATCATTTTTATGCTGTTGAACGAAATTATTATCATGGAATATTTTTGGGTTTTAAATGGGAATGTATTGAATTTGCTCGTCGATGGCTTTTAATGCGTAAAAGTTGTATTTTTCCAAATATTCCACATGCTGCTGATATATGGCATCAATTAAAAACTCTTGAACGTGTTACTGATGGAAAACAATTTCCATTAATTAAACATTTCAATGGTTCATCACAAAAACCAAAACGTGATTCATTACTTATTTATTCATGTAGTTCAGAATTACCATTTGGACATATTGCTATTATATGTGATGTTGTACCCGGTTTTATTCGTGTAGCTGAGCAAAATTATGAATATTATAATTGGTCAGATAATTATTCTCGTGAAATTCCATTAAAATTCAAAAATAATTCTTATTATATTGAAGATCAACATGAAGTATATGGTTGGATGGAAATTGAAAATAGTGAAAATTTAGAACCATTAGATGAAACAAAACTTCATTTAATTTTAAAACAATATCAACAATCAAGTTCTATTGGAACATTAGAACGTTGTACAATACCAAATAAAAATTCTCATTTACCATTATCATGGTTAAATCAAAATGATAAAGCTGAAAATTTATTTATGCAATTATATGGAACTGATCTAATACGTACTGATACAAATACATTACCATATTATAAAGCTAATCAAGATTTATTATTAAATATCGGTGGTGTATCAAATGAACTTCATGAAATGTTTCTTAATGCAACAAGTTATGTATTAGAAAATGATGATTTATTAAAACATTTTTGTATACCAGAAATATTTTGGTCTAAAATTCGACAATCATGGTTAAATGAAAAAGATTTAACAATGACTGGACGTTTTGATTTAGCATATAATGGTAAAGAAATAAAAGTATTTGAATATAATGCTGATAGTGCATCAGCTTTATTTGAAATAGCTATTATTCAAGAAAAATGGGCACAAAAAATTAATTTTGAACGTACATTTATGTCAGGATTTCAATTACATCGTATTTTAGTTAAAAATTGGAAGAAATTTTCTTCTATAAAACGTGTACATATTTTAATTGATGATGATCCAGAAGAATTATTAACAGGATATTATATGCAAAATGTATTAAAAGATGCAAATATTGATTCTAAATTATGTATGATGACAAATGATTTATATTGGAAAGATTCAAAAATAATTGATAATGATGGTTATGAAGTTAAATTAGTATGGAAATTATGGATGTGGGAAACTATATTTACTAATTATATTCAATGTCAAAATGATGGAATTTTAAATAAACAAATTAATGGTGAACATCCACATTTATGTGAAATATTTTTAAATGATCATATTCATATAATTGAACCATTATGGAAAGTAATACCAAGTAATAAAGCTATATTACCAGTTCTATGGTCATTATATCCAAATCATCCAAATCTTTTACGTAGTGAATGGATATTAACAGATAATTTAAAACAATTACAATTTGTTAAAAAACCAATTGTTGGTCGTTGTGGTCATAATGTGACATTATATGATGTTAATGGTGAGTCAGTTATTGATGAAACAAATGGTAAATTTATTGATAGAAATTGTATATATCAAGAATTATTTTCATTAACAAATTTTGATGGTTATTATCCTATTATTGGTAGTTGGGTTGTACATGGATCATTTGCTGGATTTGGAATACGTGAAGATAAAAAATTAATTACAGATGGTGATAGCCCGGTGACTGCTTGTTGTATAGTATGGAAATGAATATCAATAGATTTTTAATTAGAAAATTAATTAATTAAATAACTTTATTTACTTTCTTTTTTTTCTATAATCATTAAAATGAAACTTTTTTTATGTCAAATATTATTTACTAGCAACATTCTTTGTATATTATCCGACCATTTTTATTTACAATTAAACTAAAATATATTACTTATTATTTGCTTTTATAAAAACAATTTTTTAAATAAAGATATAAAGTACGAATTTCATTAATGAAATAAATGAATAGTCATATTGTATCTTATGATATATTTTAATATATGAGGAAAAAATTTGTGATAATATTTCTATCAATATATCCTTGCCATTACTTTTTAAAAAAACATTTCAAAGAATACTTATTGTGTAAAAGAAAATATTCTAGTTCAAGATGTAGGCGAATCAATAAAGAAAGTTTGTTATATACATTTTTGATTCTCAAAAAAAATAATGAGTGGCACAGATTAAACGACTGTATTTCAATTTTTCATCATTTCATACGTTATATTAAAAAATAAAATATGCCGCAAGATGCATCGTGAAAAGCTCTACAGTCAACAGACTAAAGCTTATTTTGATTATGCATTGCTTGCTTTTCAAAAAAAAAGTCACCCAAAGGCGCATACGTAAAATAAATTATTTTTTGTCAGTTGTAGAGTTGTTTACGCTGCGTCTTGTGACATATTTTTTGTTTTCAATATAACGTATTAAGGAGTAAAAAATTGAAATACAGACGTTATTTTTTTAAAATAAAAAATGTACGTAGCAAAATTTCTTTATTGACTGTCTGATTGTGTGATTCATCGCCGAAACATGCTTTACTGAAAAGAAATATCGTCGAAATCTTTCGATGATCGATATCAGTATCTTTTCCACTACCAATTTTTCTTTTTGCCAACCAATCTTATCCTTCGCTTTTTCCGACATATATCATACATTATTACGTATACCAAAAGAAAGACCAGATATCATCCTACCATGTCATTGACAGTTTTGGTCTTTAAAATGTGAATAGCAGAAAACCAGTATAACTGATGTGCACTTCGTTAAAAGCTTCATCGGCGAAAGAATAGATTGTCGAAAGTTATATCGCCAAATTTCAGTAATCTGCATTTCAAGGATATGGCTTTCGACGAAGTGCATACTAACTATTGCGTAAAACGCGTATTTGTATCTCATATTTAACATTTTTACAAAGTAGAGTTTTTTCTTGTACAAAACTACATATAAATTTTGCATCACAATGACATTTTATTTTTCTTATAAACATCACATTCATTTCAAATTGAATATTTTTCCCTATTTTAATCTGATAACAAACATATAATTAAGATTGAATTAGAAAAGAAAAATTTTTTTAATAATATTCTTTAAGAAGAATGTAATTTGCCCGTTGCACACAAAAAAACAAACTAGCCTATCGAAAAGAAAAAGAAAAAAAGAAAAACAAAACAAAACAAAAATTTTTGTCAGACATTTGCAAACACACGCACGCATATACAGAAATATTTGATCATTAATATAATTTGTACAAAATAATAGAAAATGTTTTATTTTTCTAATTGACTATTAGTTCGATTTGTTGGTGATGATGAAGAATCTCTTGATGGATTATTTTCATTACTAAGTGTATCATTGATAATTAATGAATTATTTTCATTATTAATTAATTCAGTTATACGAACAGATATACCATCAACTGTTATTGTTGTTGTTCGATGTGTTGATGATGAATTTGATGTTGTTGATGATGATGATGACATTGATGAAAGTGATGATAATTTTATTTTTTTTCTAAAAAAAATATTTTGTTTTATAAAAAAAAATTTTTTTAAATTTCTAATATTTACTTTTTTTGTTGTATATGAGTTTTTTTATTTCGTTCATTATTTGTTGATTTATTTTTATGATTATTATTATCATTTATTTGTCGTTGTTTATTATCTTTTAATTTTGATAATTGATGTTTTGTAGATTTTTTTTGATCATTTTCATTCTGAAGTTTTTTATTAATTATTAATGATGATGTTGATTTAGTTGAACGTGATATTGAACTAATTGTTGCACGTTTTTTTGTTGTTGTGGAAATTTTTGATGATGATGATGGTGAAGCTGAACGATATGATCGTGTTGTTGTTGTTGATGATGCTGGAGATGATATACTTTCATTAAAATGTTCATTAGGAAATGTTCGTCGTGTATGAGTATTATTTAAATGTATATTTTTACGTTCTTCATGTTGAAATTCTTCATCATCATCATCATCATCATCATCTTGAACATCTGTATCGTCACTTGTTGATGCATCAGATGAATAATCATCATCTGTTTTACGTTTTGATCGTGGTAATTGTTCAATATGATCACTTAATACAAGTTTTGGTTTTCTAAATAAAAAATTATGTTTTATTTTAATCAAACGTATGATGCTGGCTAAAGTTAGTAGAGTCCGTTTTTTAGTGGTTTTTCATATATTTTTTTTTCGAATGATAATGAACTGTAAGTGTAAACATATGCATTTCAGTGTGATCTTTGTGATGGTGTAGTCAGATTTCCTCATTTTCAATTTCAAGTTGCAGAAAATAGAAATTACGTTTTTGAAAACAATGCAAAAAACCGTTTTGATTGCTATAAAATAAAGTGGCGAATATCTTACTAGCTTACAGATAACATTTTAAAAATAAAGAGCAGTTTTTATGTCAAATTTGGCTTAAAAATCGCGCTGTTTTTTTCTTTTAAGCGTAAAAATATTAGCGGTGTGTTAATAAGATATTTGCGAGATTTCGGAAATACTTTATTTTGTAGCAAAAATTGTCCTCTATCTGATGTAAGATCGTAAAAAATGTGCTCATTTACAATTTTGTCGTAGCAATCTAAACATTGAGTTTGACAAGCGGTTTTTTGCATTGTTTTCAAAAACGTAATTTCGATTTTCTGCAACTTGAAATTGAAAATGAGGAAATCTGACTACATCATGGGAAAGATTACACGGAAATCCATATGTTTACACTTACAGTTCATCATCATTCAAAAAAAACTATATGAAAAACACTAAAAATCGGACTATTCTTATTGAAAAAAAAACGCAATATTTTGTAAAATAAATATTTTTAATTGTATAGTTTACCGAGTTGCTGTTCCTTTTCGTGAATCACACATTTCACATCGAAATGCTACACATGGATTTTTATATGTACATAATGAGCAATCCCATGTTCCATCATTAACAATTACACGTGATCGTTTTGTTCTATAATAAAAAAAAAAGAAAGAAAACAAACAATTAAAAAAGTAATTAATTCTTATCATACTTTCGATCTGTCATAATTTAAAATATCGATGATTCATATAAATCAAATCATAATCTAAAAATATAAAGATTTCAAAAACAATATATATGCTTTTTTTTATTTAATTTTTTTCTGTATATTTTTTATTTTTTTCATTATCAACTTTTTTTTTTAAACGTTCAGTATTTTCAAGTTTTGCTTGACGATCAGCAGCAAATTTTCGATAATTATCAATACCTTTTGGTACTGTATTTAAAAATTCTTTTACATTTGAATATGTTCCATCAACAGCATTACCCATACGTAATTGCATACCAGAAAAACGTGTATTACATGATTGATCACAATATGGAGCTTTTTCTGTTAATTTACACATACATAAATCAGCTAATTGAAATTTTGTTGATGTAAATTTAAATGGACGAAGATCACCTTTTAAACGTTTACATGTTTGATCGCAAAATGCCTTTAAAATTAAAATTTAATTTAAATAACAAAAAAAAAAAGAAAATTATAAATTTTACTTGATGTTGAACATAACCACAAGAACACCAATAATATGTTTTATTAGCAAATAATTCTGTTTTAACAGGTTGAAAACCAGCAATACGTTTTCGATGATGACTAGCTTCAGGATTTGAACGTGTTTGAAATGATGTCTTCAAAAAATCCCAAAATGGTATACGAATATTCTAGATAAAATCAAAAAAAACAAAAATAACAAAAATAAAACAGTAAAATAATGAAAATATAAAAAATAAACGTACGCACACGTTTTGATAGATTTATTTGATAAGAATTTATTATTAAACGATTGAGATTTGATGAATAATGAAACATGATTATCTAAAAACTAAAGATAATGTCTTAACATTGGAAAGAAGCTTGGAATAATATATATAGATTTTATATATACATATAACCAAAAAAAAAAAGACAAGAAAAAGAAGTAATAAAAAAAAACTCATATTATGATATATACATATAAATAATCATGACGGGTTTTTTCATTTAATATTTATAGTGATGTATTAAATGCTTCTTTAATCATTGTTTTAACATGATTAACAATAGTTGGTGTATCACTGAAATGAATCTATAAAAAAAAAACAATTAATATTAAAAAATCTATTTTCATACGAATTTTTTTACTTTAAATAAATAAGGTTGAATATCACTATAAGATGTATCAAAGACTAAATCAAGTTCAGATAAATGAGGCGGTTTAGGTACATAATCCGGTTTATTACTTCAAAAATAATCAAACAAATATAAATGATTATTTCTTAAAAAAAATATATTTTCCTTACATTATTTCAGTTATTTGAAAAATACGTTCTGTAAGTGTATCAGAAAGTTTTTCACGCATAAATTGTCGTTCTAAAATAAAAATAAAAATTTTCCAATAAAATCAAATATTAAATATAATACCATTTTCACTAGATAATTGCATTTGTTCAATTTTAATTGTCCAAATTTCCCATGGAATTTCTTCAGGTTTAAATACCCAACGAGCTTTTTTCTTTTGATAAAATTCAAGTGTAATCTATTCAAAATATTATATTTTATATAGAAATATTTGCAACAGTAGTAAGATCTATTGTGTTTTTTTTTGTCTACTACTAACTTACATGTTTAAATTCTAACAAATAATACAAAATATTTTTATGCTTATAATAGCGCCATCTATCTTGATTTTTTTAGCAGAAAATTGTCTTCTTTTTTTTTGCTTGTATGCTATTTATGTAAGTATCAATCTACACCTCATAATTAGGTGCTTCATTTTCCACAAGGTTCGCTCTTCTCTACCCGCCAATGTCGAGAAAATCATTTTGCAAAAAAAAAAGATATCGTATTCTATTTACTTAGGATTAATCAGAAGTTTATAGCTCTGCATATAAAGTTTTATAAAATACTAGATTAAAAAAAGATCAATTTTTTAATGTTGCATTTCATATTTTTTCAAAAATGGAGTAAAATCTTAGTACATGCAAAAATTTCTTTTAAAAAAATCAGGATTGAGAATGCCAACACCAACGTATGGTAATTCTATCTTACTAAAAAACTCTGTACATAGTAGATCTTGCTGCTAGTCCAAACATTTCTGTATAAAATACTGTATTTCCGATCGATATGTTTATATTTATTCATAGTTTCTTTTTTTAAATTTAATTACTTGTCCACTACGATTCGATTCAGACGAACGAAGTTTATCATGAAATTGATTAATTTTTTCAGCTACTGTACGTTGAAGTTCTTGACTAGTTACTTGAAGCTAAAATAAAATAAAATCAATTAATAATTTATATAATCTATTCAATATTCTTACATAAGTAAAATCAATATAATCACAATCAATATCTGTAGAACCTAAAGTTCCAACTGAATAACTATCATCACCTTTTGTATGATACTAAAATTATAAAACGAATTTATTATATAAATCAATCTTTTGTTTTTTGTAAATGTAAAACAAACTTTTCCAACACAACGATGAAATAAAATTGTATGAAACATACAAGAAACTACTTCATCAATTTGTCGACCTTCAACAGCAAATTCAAATGTTTGCGATCGAGCATTCATTTTATCTGAAACATAATACGAAAAAAAAAATTATTTTTTTTCCTCAAATAATTCAAAGAAAAATAATTATGATGAAGAAGTTGGTAATTTTTTAGATTTTTTTAAAGCACAAGCTTCTTCATAAGGTGGTTGAATTGGTGGTTGAACTGGTTGTAAATATGATTGTTCTTGTTCTAATGGATATGTTTTATCTGAATCAAAACCATCTAAACTTCCACATGCAATAAATGGAATAATAATTGATGATTTTTCTTGAATATTTAATGTACGTTCATATGTATAAATAAATGGTTCATCTATATTTGGAATAAAATTTTCTGGTAAATGAAATTGTCGACATATAATAAATGATTCAACAGATGAATTTCTCGATGAACGTGGTTTAGCAATAACAACATCATCAAAAAATAATTTTAATTGTTGATATAATAAATCAATATTTTTTGTACGAAATATTTTTGATACAAAATTCCCATTATCAGATAAAACATGTAAACATATATTTAATGCTGCTAAAACAAGATTACCTTGAATAAATTCATCAATATCATGTAAACCTGTTACATCAGGTGCACCATCACATATAACAAGATCAGCTTTATTTATTTCATTATCAGATTTTTTAAAACATTTAAGAATATCTTCAATTGTTGAACGTTTTGTTATATCACCTTTTATTTGTTCAACACCAGGTAATGGTGCCATTGTTTGTAAATCAACAGCAACAATTTTAACTTGATCATCAATTGAATCTGTTTTATATAATGTTCGAGAAAGTACTTGTGACCAACTTCCTGAAAAATAAAATAAACATAACAAGGTATAATTTTAAATTTATTCAAAAGTTAATTATCATTATTTCGAACAAAGCAGTTGAATACAAAATTTTTTGAAACAAAGAAGA
This sequence comes from Macrotrachela quadricornifera, assembly GCA_022393335.1. Taxonomy (NCBI): domain Eukaryota; kingdom Metazoa; phylum Rotifera; class Eurotatoria; order Philodinida; family Philodinidae; genus Macrotrachela; species Macrotrachela quadricornifera. Next base: position 49,891 of record JAJEKB010000805.1, read on the forward strand.
AATTCCTATGTCGATGCAAACTATCACGTATTTTATGTTTTTCTTTAAAAGATGCCGCTATAAATACAGTACATATTATCATTCCATTTGATAAGAACGATATATGATTGGTGAAGAAATAGTATTGCAAAAGATGATGAAATCATATCTTATCTAATAATGTCAAACTTAAAAACTGAACTTAAGTATAAGTATCATACCAGGTGCAGCACATAGATCTACCACACGTTTAACATTATCATTTAAAATATTAAATTCACTGTTAATTTGTAAAAGTTTAAAAGCAGATCTTGCTCGAAGACCTTGTTCTTTTGCCAAACGATAATAAATATCTCGTTTATCTTTCGTTGATTTACCCATCTGAAAGACAAAAAAAAAGAAAAAGATACAAACATAAACGAACATTTACACACAAGACAAAAAAAAAACAAATGAAATTTAATGGGATTTTTTAGATGTATTTTTAAGTTTAGGTCTTTCGAAAGTTTGTTTTAAACCACCAGCATGTTCATGATGAAATTTAATATTTGATTGTTTATCTGATGCCCATGGTGAATTATGTGCTGTTGTATCTTGATCAACTAAATGTGTATATTTTGTACGTCCAGCCATACCAAAATTTTTAACTTGCATAACTTTTGGTAAAACTGTTTTATCAAAATGATCTTCTAATGTTGGTGCACTATAATCTCGTTTATATATATCATCACTTTTATCCTAAATAAAATAAAATAATATATAAAATATAAGAAAAATAAATTTATACCATAAAGAATGCACCACGATGATAATATTTTTGTAAAAATTTATATTTCGGTTTTGATGCTTTATTTACAATTTCTTTTGGATTTTTCTTTAATTCAGCTAGTCGTTCTTCTTCTGTCATATTATGCCAACGTTCAAGTTCTTGTTGTTCATGTTCACGTCTTGAAAAAAAAACAGAAATTCAGAATAATTTAGAATTTTTTTTATTTTTTTTTATACTTACTGATTACGTTCATCACGATCACGTTTTAATCGTTTAAGTTCACGTAATTTCCATGCATCATAAGCAGCTTCACTATCTTCATCATCTGTATCAAAATCACATTGAATACCATCATTTGTTTCTTTTTCTTTTAATTGTTCTTGTCGTCTTGCTTCTTCAATTATCTATTTAAAAGAAAACAAATTATTTGAAATAAAAAAAAATTTATTTTAATTTTACATTTCGTGTTTGTAATTTTCGTTCATGTTTAATACGTTTTTTTTCAATTTGTAATTGTAATTGATGTTTTTCTTCAGCTTCACGTTCAGCAACTGTACGACGATCATCTCTAGAAGAAAAAATTCTTTCTTATTATAAAACAAAAAAATTTTTTTTTGTATTGATTTACTTTCGAACAAAAATAGGTTTTAATCTTGGCATACCATCATCATCTTCTTCTTCATCATCTTCCTCTTCACTTTCGGATTCTTCGGATGGTTCTATTTCTTCTTCTTCTGGTTCTTTTTCATCTTCAACTTGAAGTAATTCCTTTAAATAAAACTATATTAATTAAAAAAAAAAATTTCTATATGTTTTTACTTCTTCTTTTTCTTTTGCTTTCATACGTAATCTTTGTCGACGACGTTCAACTTCTTCTTCATCAAGTTCTTCATCATCATCAGATGATTCAATATCCATTTTAACACGATTATTTGATGTTTTATCATCTATATCCATTTTATCAACTTCATCTTCTACTTGTTCCTCTTCTTTTTCTTCTTCTTTTTCGTCATCTTCTGAACTTTGTAAAATTTCTGGATCAATAATTCGACGATGTCGATGAATTCTTAAAAGAATTTTAAAAAAATAAAAAATTTTAAATATTTATTTAGATATTAATTTACCGATTACGTTCATCATCATCTGTAGGAACTTCACGTGTTTGTAAACGACGAATACGACGATCTTCTTGTTCAATACGACTAACTAAAACAAAAAAAAAACAATTTTTATTTTTTATTTATTTTTTTATTTACCTGAAGGTGCTTTAATTTGTTCTTGTTCTAGTTCTTCTTCATCGTCATCATCATTTGCTTGTAAAGAATTGGCATAATCTGGTCTAAAGAAAAGGATTTCTTTCATAAAGAAACGAGAAAAAAAAAAGAAATAATTAATCTTACAATTTTCCAGCAACGTAACGATGAACTTTAACTTTTTGTGTAACTAATTGTCCTTTGGAATTTCGAACACTTATTGCACCAGCAGTAGAAAGTGATGGTGCTTTAAAAAAACCTTCATCGATATCGATCATTTTAACACCAGCTGATAGTTATACTACACAAACTTATGCAAAATGGATGATCAAACAAATAAAGAAATTACTTCATAGACGGTCATTGAAGGTTATCGAATCAGATATAAACATATCTAGATGACGCTAGTTATCAATGATAAATTCTTTTATTATTATATTTTTGTTTTTAATATTATAAATATTGAGAAAAGATAAGATAAAACTGTTATATAATTTAAAATTTAAAATCTAAATGAGAGTTGAAACAAGTACTTTAGATAATAAATTACAATATATTCCACCAAAAAATGATTTTAAAGGTATAATAATTGCTTGTGGAATTCTTATTTTATTTATTCTATTTTGGTATCATGCTTTATTTAAAATTAATTTAACAGAAACAAATTGGTTGGATATTATTGGAACATTTATTATTTTAGAATTTTTATATACAGGTTTATTTATTACTTGTCATGATGCTATGCATGGTGCAGTTAGTTATCGCGTGAGTTTTTTTTTGATAAGAATTAAAATAACATAAGTTTCTCACAGATTTTTCATTTTGCCGAAATCGAGAAATAAGGTTTAGACAGAATTCAATCAACTTATATTCGATATAGATTGATCTCTTATGTCTGTCCTTTTTAAAACAACTCTGAAAAAAAAATATATAAATAAGAAAGAATACAAATTTATTAATCGAATCAGTATCTTTCATGTTATTATAGTATCGACGATTAAATAATGTTATTGGTCATATTTGTATTTCTGCATATGCTTGGTTTGATTATCGTTATATGTATGAAAAACATTGGCGTCATCATAATCATACAGGTATTATTAATAATGATCCTGATTATCATAATGGTCGATCAAATGGATTTTTTTCTTGGTATACTCACTTTATATGGGAATATATTTCTATAAAACAAATGAGTAAAATGTCTATATGGGTTACTACACTTTTATTAATATTTTCTATTTCAATTAATAATATTATTCTTTATATGTTAATATGTGGATTATGTAGTTCATTACGTTTATTTTATTTTGGTACATATATTCCACATCAACCAAGAATAATTAATGGAAAATATGAAGAAATAATGTCATGGGAAAAATCGGGATCATCAAATGTTAATCGATTTATTAGTTTTTTATGTTGTTATCATTTTGATTATCATTTGGAACATCATCAATGGCCATATGCACCTTGGTGGGATTTATGGAAATGTAAAGAAATGGAACGAAAAATGAATCATTTTTAAAAATATACTATATTATAAAAAAAAAACGTTTGTTAGGACAGTCTTTTGTTTGAGGCTAAAAATGTGAAATTCATGTATCTTCTTTAACATCATTATATTAATATAAAACAACAAAAGTGACGAAGCTCTTACAGATGATTGTTGCTCTCCAATGATAATAAATTGTCAATATATCGTTTTATCTTATTTCTTTCGCGTGAATTTTTTCTCTAATGCTGTATTTCTTAATTCTCTTGTTGTTATTCGTGCATTATCTGTTTTCGCATTTATCATTAATCTAACTGATCAATACGGCTATTCTATGTATTCGTTTTAATTTCACAACAACTCCTAAAAATGCTACTATGTGTCACGATAGTATAAAAGTACTGTTCACTAGTATAATATAACCATCATATTGATTGACATCTAGACAAAATTCCTTGATATTCAGACTAGTTGGAATCAATAGCGGAAATCTTAAGAATGTTTTGAAAGATGGTAGAAAACTCCAGAATCGCTTAGGTGCTGTTAAAGCAGACGTAAATTTTCTCGTTAATAGACTGCTATGCAAATGTACTTGTTGACCTTTAACCATGGTTACTAATTTTAATATATAAGTTCCACAAAATGAGTACAAATTGAATGTATAATAAGACCAATACGCTTGACTATAATTTTATTATGAAAAAAAATACACTTTATTTTATCACTAATGCATATTATTCAATGTTTCTTATTTTGAAATAGATGTATTCTTATCTATTGCTGTTTATTTTTGTCTTTAGGAGATTCAATTAAAACGGTACCAAACCATGCTTTTTTTGGAAAGAGAATAATAAGTCGTCCAATGACTATGAATAAAAGAAAGATGCCAAGACATACTGAAGATATTGTTCGATAACTTGTAGAAAACAATAGAAGAGCAAGAAATATTTCACTAAACAATAAACCCCAATAGAGAAACCGACGAACGTGTACTATACCAGCTGTTAATGTCGGTGTATTGTATTTTGATGGAATAGCAGCGAACATTAAACCAGTTATAACTAAAAGCCATGAATTCCACCAAAGAAGTACATGAGAAGTTAATGAAGTTATTTCTTCATCAGTTTTAAGAAGAAATGCAAGAAATAATGATGGATAAAGAAAGATAAAAAGAATAAAACCAAGGTTTGAAGTAGCTTCAACGAATAAAAGAAGACGAATAGGTTTATCATTAACTAAACGAAGTTCTTTCATATCATCCAGTGAAGTTTGTCTTGCCATTAACTTTTAATCTGAATATGAAGAAAACTAAAGAAAAATATACATTTTATACTGTGATAAGAAATCTTTGCTGTATATTCATATTAATCGACAACTTTATTGTATCATGAGCCTGAAAGAAAAGAAACATTTGACATTTACCTCAAATAAATAAATATATATGTTAGAAAAAGAAAAGAAAAGGTAATTACACTGAGTGGTTAACCTTATGCTCAATCATAATTGACAAGAAAATCTAGTTAATGACATCTATCAAATAAATGAAATACATTAAGTTGAATTTATTACTTGAACAAATTGTCCATTATTCTAATCACTGAAAGTATATCGAATTCATTGAAAGAAATATAGGAAATTTTTAGAAAATACATATATAAAGATGTGTTAAGGGTTGAACTGAATTAGCATAATGGTCAGCATTGTAAACTTTGAATGAATAAAAGAACTAGATGGCAGTCGAGTTTCATTCAACTACGAAATGCAGTATGAAGCACGATTTCGATATTTTCAGATATTTTCGAATATTCATCATTATCGTATAATTGTGTGAGTTGACCTTGTTCGCTATATAGGACTTACATTATTCTGATGAAAGAGTTTATCTAGAGATATTGACAAAATCGTTTGTTTAAACAATTGTTTAGATCAATCAGCTATTAGAATTCGCAAAGAAGTAGAAAAGCAGATATGGCGAAGTTCATTACTATGTAACCTTCACTAATCCTTATCAACATGTTTTAAAAAAAGGAAAATCAATTCATCGATTATTTATCTTTCTGATTCATTATCTATTATCAGATGTTCACACAGCTGTGTATACATAAAATTAATCAGGAAAGAAGTTTGTTTACAGTCAATTCATTGCCTAATACAGACAAGTCTACAAAATTTTGAATTCTGCTTGGTAGGCATTCTGCAGTCTCTCCATCTTTCAATTCAAACCTGAAAGCAAACCGGATCTCGAGATAAATTCAGATGCAAATCTTGTTGAAATTAAATTTCTAGACCAGAGCTCGGCCGGGACCATATCTGACGAGGGAATATATTCAGGTGTTCGAGTCCTTTATGGCTCATCTTTCGACGTTAGATAGATCTCAATGAGGTACGAAAAATTCCCAAAAGGACTTGTGTTCTCGCGCCTTTATTCCTGAGACATCGAGTTCTCGAGATACATAGAAAACGAGAGATAGGACAATATCTTGATTAGTTCGTAACTTTCTTATGAAGTGAAGTTGTTCACTTTCGCTTTCACATTCAGTGTTTAGATTTCTGTCTTTTGTCTTGAATGTAATATTGAGATTGTTATCAAATCTTCAATAGGGGTCACTAGTCCTCAAAATAGATACTATCACCAATGAATTTAATGTTTTTCTATCTAAGGAAATGTAATCTATTTAATTTTTATCTTTTCTTACTATCATATAATATTTTGAAAAAAATATAATATTCTTGGTCATTGCTAAGCAGTTGCATATAAAAAATGGTTGTCAACAATCTGACAAACTAAATTCTTATAGAAATAGTGTGTATTTGTGTAAAACATTCTTCAATTTCATCATCAAATAATGTCAACAGGTAATATTCAAGCAGAACGACTTGATAATTTACAAAGACTTGAACTTGAATCAACAATTGGTTTTGAAGGTTATTATTTATTATAAAACTTTCAATATAATTATATATAAGATTTGTTTTATAATATAGGAAAAGTTCCTCATGGTCTTAAACTTCATCCAGATCGTATACATATGATATATCCATTAGGTTGTAATTTAGTTATTGAAAATTTACAAACTCGACAACAAGAATTTCTTCTTGGACATAATAATAATATATCATGTTTAACAATTTCAAATAATGGAAAATATATAGCCTCAGGTCAAATGACATTTATGGGTTTTAAGGTAAATAAATAAAATGAATGTTTCTTAAAAACAATACATGATATAAAATAGGCTGATATTATTATTTGGGATTATACTAGTCGTGATCCATATGCACGACTCGTTTTACATAAAGTCAAAATAGAAGATCTTGTTTTTACTTGTTCAGACAGATTTCTTATTTCATTGGGTGGACAAGATGATGGATCAATTGTAGTTTGGAATATTGAAACTAAAGAACCAGTATGTGGTAGTCCAGCTCAACATAAAAGTGCTGGTATTACATATTGTTTAGCTGCATCAAAAGAAGATGATTATCAATTTTATAGTGCTGGAAAGTGAGTTTGAAAATAAATAACTATTTTTAAAATATAAAAACTTGAAATTTTAGTGGTACACTTCGATTCTGGCAGTTAGATGTAGCTAATCGAAAAATTCGACCAACAGATATTAATACAGGTGTTATAAAACGAATTGTTAAATGTATGACTGTAAGCGTAGAAACATTTTTTATTTAAAAAAAATATTTTTTTTCATGTATGAAGGTTTCACTTGATGGTGCCTATCTTTATTGTGGTACAACAACTGGAGATATACTTATGATTTATATTCCAGCTACTCAATTTAAATTTATTGGTCCTGAAAAGAAAAAATATTCTATGGGTATTACAGCTATGCAAGCATTAGTAAATGGTGATTTGTTAATTGGTACAGGTGAAGGCAAAGTTCATATAATAGAAAAAGAAACATTTAAATCATTAAAGTAAATTTTACTTTATAATTTATAACTAAATTTTATGTATCTAGATCTTTGCAAGTTATGGGTGAAGTTACTTCTTTAGCATTAAGAGGTGAAGGACATATGGTATTAAAACTAGTTCCTTTTTTTTCATAAAATTTAAAAACTAAAAAAATTTATCTATATAGATTTTTATTGGTACAGATCGTTCACATATTTATAAAGTAAATTATGCTGATTGGAAAATGGAATTAATTAATACATGTCATAATTCATCAATTAATGATATTGCTTTTCCATTGTATGTATAAAATTAATTTTTAAAACTTAATTAACATATTTTATATAGTGGAACATCGGAATTATTTGGTACATGTAGTTATCAAGATATTCGGTAAGAAAAAAAATATACAAAAAAAAAAATAAAGAAAATTTTTCTAAAACTAGTATTTGGCATGCACCAACTGGTAATGAATTATTACGAATTTCACAAGCAAACAAAACATGTAATTCAATATGTTTTACTCGTGATGGAAAAATGATTATAAGGTATAAATTAAAACAACTGAAGATTTTTTTTTTTATATTTAAAAGAAAATTTATTTTTGTATAGTGGATGGGATGATGGTCGTATTCGTGCATTTTTTCCTGAATCAGGTCGTGAAATGTTTACAATAAATGATGCACATAATCGTGGTGTAACAGCTGTTGCTATTACTAATGATTGTCGACGAATAATTAGTGGAGGTGGTGAAGGAATGATACGTATTTGGCAAATAAATGCTAATTCACGTGAACTTTTAGCAACAATGAAAGAACATAAAAATGCTGTTGTTTCTATTAGAATTAATAAATCAGATACAGAATGTGTTACTGCATCACTTGATGGTACTTGTATTATTTGGAATATAAAGTAAATAAGAAAAATTTGTTTTTATAGAAAAAAAGAAAGACATCTCTCCTTTTCTTTTTTCTTAGACGTTTTGTACGTAATCAAGTTTTATTTGAAAATACTCTTTTTCAATGTGTCGCTTATCATCCAGAAGAATATCACATAATAACAGGTGGTACTGATAGAAAAATTGCCTATTGGGAAGCTACAAATGGTGCACAAATACGTGAATTAGAAGCATCCAAAAGTGGAACAATTAATGGACTTGATATTGATAATGTTGGTAATTATTTCGTTACAGTCAGTTCTGATAAATTAGTAAAAGTAAGAGAAAAATCTTCTCTCATTGAAAACAATGAATTTACTTTTCGTTTTTTATTTAAATTTAGTTATGGCGTTATAATGAAGGTGATGTACATAGTGTTGGTATTGGTCATGGTAGTGAAGTGAAAAAAGTTAAAATATGTCCAAATACACAACATATTATAACTGTTAGTGCGGATGGAAGTATCTTTCGATGGAAATTTCCTAAATCAGCTGTTGAACGAACAAAATATTAGAGAACAATTAGTTTTTATTTTAAATTATTTTTTTATTTTTATACCGCTTTTTTTTTAAATGTATAGGAATAAATAAAGAGTATTACATGCCAAAAAAAAAATATTGTTTTAATATAAGATAGTAATAAAATACTATTAAATCATCATTCAATTCGGTTGGAGTCGCATTATGATCTAATGTATAAAATAAAACATTTAATGACAAATTTGAAAAGCATCTTTAAGCTATATTTTTTTCTCCTATATGACAAGCAACTTGATCGAAACATTTTACTGGTTATTATGAATATGAATTATTGATAAGAATCTATCATAAAATGTACGTTTACTTGTTGTGAATGAATTTTTTCATTAAAAATTTTGTTTGTTATATATCATAACAATAAATAATTATCGGTATTTTGATTTTTTTTTTATTTCGAAAACAGAAAAACAAATAATATGCTGAAATATTTAAGCACTGATCGTTTTAAAGATGTTAAAACCGGATAAAGCCGTACTAATTAATACTCCAGGTATTTGTCTATGCCAATGAACTTCTTTTATATCTGTTTGACCCATATGAATGAAAAGTAATTGATCAGGTAAATTTTCTACTTGATCAGTATTTGTCTTTATTTGTTCTTTCTTTTCTTCATCATCTTTTTCCACACCTAAATCCCATAATGTTATTTGATTATCAGCACCAGCTGCAGCAAATACACTTGAATCAGTATGATGCCATTGAATACTTGTTATTGATGAATGATGATGTTTAAATGATGCTATAGGTGTTTGTTTCTAAAACGAAAAATTATTAAAAAAAAAATTTTATATACGAAAATATTATTTATTTACAGAAAATTGTCTTAAATCCCAAACTTTAATAAAACCATCATCACCACCAGATAAAATAAATGGTTCATGTCTATTCCAACTAATAACATTAACATCAGATGTATGTGCATCAATTTCTGTTAACATACAAGCTTTTGATGGCATCGCACGAATATCCCATACACGAATACTTCGATCAACACTACACGAAGTAAAAACCTTTAAATAGAAGAATTAATTTTTCATAAGAAATTTATTTATATTATTAATGCTTTTTGTTTTTCTTACACTCTGTTCATTAGGTGACCATTGAATATCTTCAACTGATGATGTATGACCAACATAAGGTCTTTGATCAACAGACCATTCTGTTTCATTCGGTTTCCATACATGAATATTTTTTGAACAATCACCTGTTGCTAACATTCCTAATATATAAAAAATTAAAAGAATTAAGTTTTTTTTCTTTTGATTAATTAAATAAAATATTTATCAACCTGGTACAGTTGGTGCCCAATCCATAGCAAAACCTAAAATATAAATACTTCTTTTTTAATAAAAAGAATTACTAAAAGATAAACTTTTTACCTTCATTCATATGTCCACTAAATGAAAATAATGGTTTAGGTGATTCTTGATTACGAACATAAGTAGCCATAACTGATGAATCATTAACAGCTTGAAGTAATCTACTTAAATCCCATATATGTACTTTGCCTGTATCAGACCATGTTGCAGCTACTTTACGATCATTAATAACTGTTGACTAAAAAAATACAAAAAAGATATATACGTATTTGTTTTATTTGATTATTTACTTACTCTTATTCGATTAACACCACCAAAATGTTTTAAAGAAACTGATTCAAATTCTGGTTTAGCATCTTCTTCTTCTTCTTCATCATCATCATCGTCATCTGATTCTGTATCTGATGATTTTTCCTAAATAAAAATATTGCAATTAAAAACCGAAAAGTTGAGCACAAAAACGAAATCAGCATTTATATATATGGTATTTATTTAGTCATCTTACTTTTAAAGTTTTAGTTAAATTTGACATCTTTACAACCATTACACTATTTCGATCAGCTTTTTCTGCTTGCGTTCCACAAACAATAAATATTGTATGTGGATATTGATTTCTATCCATACCCAAGTTATCTGATAATACATCAAAACTTAAACATGGATCACCTAAAAAAAATTTTAATTGATAAAATTTTTTTTCATTACTTTTATACACATACTTGCCTGTTTGTGCTTCATGAAACATTTCATATGCACTTTCTTCTCGAACAAGTTCTTCATCTTCATCTAATGGATCACCTGGTAGATAAACTTGTTGAGCTACATTATTATTTTCATTAGAAATCACATCTTCTGATTCCATATCTTCATATTCATCATTATTTTGAATTTTTTTTTCTAATTTTTTTTTCTTATTTTTTCCTTTAGGTTTAACCATTGTTTAAGTGATCTAAAAGCCAACAACACCATCAAATACAATACAAACATGTAAATTATGATAAGAAAAAAAGATAAATAGTTATGTTTTTTTTTCTTATAAAAACATATGGATAAAATGTGATATACAAAAAAAAACAGAGGAAATAAGAAATTAATCTTGTTTTGTTGGTTGTTCGGATTGAATATTAACTGCTGATGTTTCATGACGATTTTCAGCTTTTAATTTTTGAAATGCTTCATATGCAGCTGCTTCTTTAGCTTCTTTTTTCTTATTACGTTTTTCAAATAATAATCTATAAAAAAAAATAATAAAATTAGTTTCAAAAAAAAAAAACAAAAAATTCAGCAAACCGATTCTCAATAATACGTGTAATAATATCATGTGTTGATAATGGATTTCCACTATCAATTTGTTGAAATTTACCCAAACCTTTTGGTACTTCATATGGATCACGTCCATCAACATCGGGATCATATGATGTTTGTCCATGAAGAACAAGTTCTACTTTAAAATGATTCATTAAATCCAGTGTAACAGCATAAGGTGCAGCAATAACAACCTCATCAACATACTAATAGAACAAAAGTTTTTTTTGTTAAAAAATATGTCTTTATTATCTTACTCTGCAAGCTAATACACTTAATACACGTTCATGAATATTCATTATTGGATGATTACTTCCTTTATATCGATTAACAATCTATAAATATATACATATAGAGTATTAAAATTAATCTTTCATTTATTTCTTTACTCGATCTGCATGTACACCAACAATAAGATAATCACCATGTTGTTTAACTTTTTCAAGAAAATCAACATGACCAACATGGAATAAATCGAATGCTCCAGCTGTATAAATTACTTTATCACCCGGCTAAATAAAAAAAAGAATAGATTTTTTTCTTAAATATTTTATTTTACTTTTGGTTCTCGACCATTGGAAAATTGTATAATTTTATTAGTTGTTGGAAGAAATTGTGAAGCACCTGTCCATGGACTAACACTTTCTTTACATAAGCTCATACGACGTGTATGTTCTTTATCAGGTACTATATCATCAGGTTCATGATGAGATTTAGTAAGAAGTAACATTCTTAATAATAGAATTCTATACTAAAAAAATAATTACAAAAAAATAAACAAACCTTCCTACAAGATCAGTTGTTGATACACCTTGCGTTCGTTTACATTCGCGATATCGTCCAGCTGCTTTAACAATATGATAGGTATCAACACCATCAGCAGTTACCTGAATTTTATTATAAAACAAAAAAAAAATATGAATTATTTTATTTTGTTTTATTGATATCTTACAGTTATATCATCTCCATGTACGCAAAATGCACAATTATATTCTTCTAATGTTTCAAGTGTTGTTACATAAGGGGCATTTTCAACAACTTGGTCAACCCATTTTATCGCTCGAACCATTTTATATCTTTCTTGTTCTGTAAATACTGGTGGACCCTTATGTTTAGTTATTTCCTCTAAATAAAATTTCAATATAGAATAAATAATTAAATAATAAACAAACCATCGGAATGTACACCAACAATTAAATAGCCTCCCATTTGTTTGGCTTGACGACATGCATTAGCATGACCAAAATGTACCATATCATAACTTATAATTATTAAATATATGCATATAGATTTTAGAATTTAAATTAAATAACTTACCAACCATCCATCCATACTCGAACTTCTTGATCAGGTTTTGCTTCACTTGTATATGATGTACCCATGTTTATTTAATAAATTAAAAATAGTTATGACCACAAATAAGTAAAGAATGTAAACTTTAAATTTATATAAACGATGATATCAATCAATCAATCATTTATTCGTCATATTATAAAATAAATAATATCCACTATAAAATGGTAACCAATAAAAAATAATTTTTGTTTACTAATTTTTTTTTCGATGAATTTTTAAATAAATTTTTTTAGAACAATTAAAATTTTTGAACAAAGAATAAGAAGAGATAGGTGTCGCACTTTTATTCTTTTTTTCGTAGTTAATATTAATCATTCCAAAATACGTCAACAACAAATTGAATTAACTATAAAATTCAACCAATCATATTCTATTCCATGTTTAACTCTTTGCTATCCAACTTTTGTGTTAATTCAATTCATATTTTAACAAGAACCAATTTTATTCATAAAAGAAGATCGAATATATTTCATATTATACAAAGTGGTTGTTATTTTTACGATTTTTTTCTTTTATTAATGTTAATAATAATCGATGACAGAAAGAAAAAGATCATATGTAACAAAGAGTATTGTCCGTTAGATTTCTTATTTGTTTGAGATAGAGTTTGACAAATGTATGAAGCTTATTAATGCAGTGATCGCATGATGATTATAATTATTACATTTGACACTCAAAAAATCAATTGTTTAAACCTGGGAGTATTCATATCTTTGTTTGAGAAAATCAAAATTTACCGGAAAATATTGTACCATAAGATATTCCAAATGAGATCCATCTCCTCGTACTTGTGTGGACTATATCTCCAGAATAACTCATCCGTTTCTTCCTAACTTTGTTAGAGCTATCTACCGTAAAAAATATCAGCTAAATCGAAGACATCCGATTGAGCAATATTATGTTGGAACTGGTCGTGGATAACGTGCATGAAATCAATGATATAGGTCGAAATCACATGTAAAAATATCAGTATCATTTAGTATTAGTACTTTTTGGGGACGTACGACTCACTCTATTCTTTATGTCAATATGATTTACATCCAGGTGTTATTATGAAAAATGGCATTCTACTAGTGAGCTCCTAAGGTCAGTAAAATGTCCAAAATTGCGTCGCGATTTATATTCGTGTACTTTAACATCATTTGATCAAACTTGATAAAATAACATTATTTCCCAGAAATGCAGATTGTTGACTATTTCAAGAGAAAAGGAGACAATCAACGAGTGTGTCTTGTCCTTGAACATCTGATTGATCTTATAGTAATTGAATCTGCTAATGATGAATGACAACTTGAAGAAAAATTGCGAAAACATCAACAAATGTATGAATATTTTGGCTACTGCCAGTACGGTTTATCGAGAATATTTTGAAGTACTTCTGCAACACAAATCCCAGTCAGTCGGCTCGTATGTTCGTGCAATTGAATTCGCATTTTGTCAAATGATTTCAGTCTGTTTGAAAGATGACAAGTCAAAGTATTTTCATGTTCTCTTATGCAATACATAGTTTGACATTAATTATACCAATTCAATCTGTGAACCTTGTCAGAAAAACTTTACTTCTGTCAATCGTCTCGAATGACATAGAGAATCCAATTGTACGAATATGAATCCTGACTATGTATTTAAAATTTAAGCAGAAATGTTTGATCAATTTAATTTTATACTCGCAACGAACTGTTCTTGTGAATTTGGCCAATTGCAATGTACTTTTCAGCTCATTATCGATATCATTGTTTGATTAGACGCATGACAGTCATATATGTAGCTGACAGAAGGAAAGATTACTGAAAGAACAAGAGTTGAGATCCAAACTTGTATCTCATTGCAGATTGTTTTATTTGTATTCAACAATGACTGAGTACTGATCTTCAATTATGCCCAATAAATATTTCAAGAGAAAAACGAATAGACGTGATTTTATCTCGCTTTGTAGTAGGTGAAATTAACGCTTTAGAGACACACAACATATATATACACGTCTAGTTTCGAATCAACTCGTATTTGATTTGTTCATGTCTCTTATGATGCTGTTAGAACCTATGTGTTGATGCAAATCATAGGCCTCCTACCTCCAACGTAAACGTAACACAACCATCTCTAAGCTGTTGACTTCGCTTAATAGCATTTATTTCTATATAAGGTTTTGTACAAAATTGAATAGTAAATCTTTAAAAAAATCTGTTTGAAACTATAAAAACTGATAGAGACATAGAAGAATACGGGAGGTGGTCATAGATTCTAGACTATATGTTCCCATAGTCTCCAAGTTTGAAGATAATATGTGTAATCGGTATACAATTTTAAATTACTCAACTAACTTGTAGGTTGGTTAGAAATACACTGATCACTTTTGATGCTAGTCAAATAGATTGGGTGAGTCAACTGCTGTTTAAGTCAAAGTATTACTTTTTTGTTGAAGAGTAGACAAATACAAAGAAATGAGGTCATCATGAGTTTCATGATCTTTAAGCTTAAAAACAGTAATGTTGACTATCTCAGCTTCTTCCAATTTTTCAAATGTAAGACTTCGTTCAGAACATGCTTGAGAAATGTTTCATGAGGTGCTATTTTTATCATGAAGATGAGAGTTACAGTAAATTCCTTTAGAATCATATTGCCATCACCAGTAAATGGATAAGTGCTCTCCAGAACAATGCTCAACCGATATTTACTTTAGACACATTTGAAGATGTGCATGTAAGTATGTTCATATGCATCTATGATAAAAAATACCATCTACGCACAACCGACATCCTCTCACACACACAAAACCTTGTGAAGTTTTCAATAAATTTTCATTGAAAAATTATTCTTCAACCCAAGCTCTCTCTCTGTTCTCAAGTTATTTATAATACAATCGAGAATCTATTGTTATAGTTTTATGAACGAAAAATACACGTATATTTTACTGTCTTTTTGTTTTAATTGTCTGTTTTTCTTTTGAATAATCTACGTAGGGTAATCCTAAATATAAGGTGATACGTAAATGATCTTCCGGTTTGAACGGCTGCTTAGAAGATTGAGAATTATTTGTTTGATGCTGTTGATATCTGATTGATAGGAGGCGCATAGCTTCGGCACATACAATTCCTAAATGACAGTGAGCAGCACCAAGTACATGCCACCATGCATGTAATTGTGGATTAAATCGATTAATAGTATTCATTTGTTCACATAACTTTTGATCCAAAATCCAACATAGAAAAGCTGAAATTATTAAACCAACATACACTATCAGCATATACTTTATCTGATATACATGATGAGATGGTTGTCGATATAAATAAATCAATTTGGTCATACCTCCTACTACCATCAAGCTAATGTGCGCTTGAAATATTAGTACAAATGTTTGTAAACTGTGTACGTAAGTCCACAAGAATGCATAAAAAATCCCAAATATAAGTAATATGTCAATTGCAAATATTTTATTTTTTATCTGGTTGAATTTGTTCATTCTAAATAATATAAACCACCAGATAATCATTGAGTAGACCATTGGGAGTTCATCTGCCATTTGACCCAAATGTGTGAGAGTACCATGGAAATAAGCAGATCCAAGCCCAACAAATGCAAAACCCAAACTAGACAATAAAAATCGAGTTTCAATCTTGTTATTTAAACCTCGAATGAATAATATTGCGCCTAATATACACATAGAGAAGCTTGAAATGCAATTCCAAAATTCAGCAATATACTGGGTAACAACATAATTACGCTCACACCAATCGATTGAACTTGTGCTGGGTGACCAATAACCTATATTCGTGTCTAATTCAGGTTCAAAATGTTTAACATCCGATGGATTTTTATGACTGGTTACAATCGTTCGTGCGTCAATTAAAACGTTCCAGAATATAGTATTAGATAATATATGTAAAACAAAAGTCGATGAACGCATATTTTAAACACGACTTTTTGTACCAAAGGTGGGAGTTATACAGCTATTGACCGAGAGAAGTGTGGGATAAATATCTGAATGATGGTTTAATTGTTCTTTGGCTTCTATTGTTTTTGCGGTCTACGGATTAGTTATGTACCTAAACAGAAAATAAATATCATATTTGTATTTTATCGGTATGTCTATAACAAATGAAGATGAAAATTGTTATAGCAGATTTTTTTCGAACTAAGTATATTTCTATCGGTTATCATCGTTAGAAAAGGTGAAGATTGGATTGATATTGATAGAATAAAAGATGGAAGATGCGTGCTGCTCATTTTTGACAATTTAAATTAGAGTCATTTACGATACTGATGTCATTTTTCCGGGGAACTAGCAAACAGCCTAGTACAGTATTATGATTAACAACATGGACCTTTCTCTACTTCTATTTCCGAAAAAATAGATTTGTTATAAAATCTTTGATTTTTACAGCTTTTGCTCACACCACTCAATTTGTATATACTTTTTTCTCGCAACAGAACTTTTCATTGACTTCTCTGTGCGTACCAGATTTCTTTGCTTTTAATACGACATAGAAAAAAAAATTGGAAAATTTAGATCAGATAATTTAACATTCCCGGCTTCTCATAGGTTTTATCCTTTACTTATCATCTAAGAGTTTGTCCTCTCTCTCTCATCGAATGCTCAGTTCTTTTGTTGTCATCTAACTCTTTGTCGTCGAAGGCTTCGCTCTTCTCTTGTTATCCAACACGTTATCCTTCCCTTGTCGTATTATGCTCTGTCATCTATTATAATTTTGTCCTTACCTTTTTACATTCTTTTCTTTTGTTGTGATTGCGTATAAAAAAAACGTGTGTATTGTATATAAAAAAAGTCAAAGAACAATACAGTAAGTATTGAAATAAGACGTAGTTCTCTTAAACCAATATCTTTGGTTATAGAAACTATTACAACTAAGTTGTAGTACTAGACCTTTGCTATATTTTAAAATCAACTCGACATTCATAATTTTATAAACTAAAATGAAATGCGTCGCATGTGCCATGTTTTTTATTTGTCGCCTTTCTTTGGTTCTTTGCTGGCTGTTCTTTACCATGGAGCGGAGAACGAAAGAAATACGGTACATAGAAAGTACGACACGTGCGACACATTTTATTTTAGTGTGTATGAATAGCAGATATATTTCGAACTTATAGGATGCCTATATTTTGAAACTTGACCACAGACTTCTTCTTAGTTGATTTTATATCTTAATTTTTATAAAACTCAGACGATCAGAAAGAAAGAAAATATTGTTGCAATGGAAACCTTAATAGAGAAGGAGAAATTGAGGTGCAATCACTTATTCATGATGAAATGCAGCGTTTCTATGCGTTGCTATTTGCGCACATCCCATCATACTCTCTACATTCTCTCGATTGTAATTTGTGATGAAAGAATGAAAAGAGTCTTTTTCTCATTCTGTCTCGTGGCTTTTAACGACAGGAAAGAATGAAAAAATGCACAAGGTCACACACAATTTGCACGTCTTCCAGGGTATAGGTATCGGTGTCTGAGAAGACTATCGTACTCATATGCGTCTTTAGAAACCATCTGTCACAGTCTGTAATCATGAAGAGGAAGTAATTTTTACTCTATGTATGATGAGACTCGCTCCGTGTATATTACAAAAAAATAAAATAAACCGAATGAATGAATACCAGAATAACAGAAGCGAAGCATACCATGAGCACATATCATTACACGTACAGCTATATCAATGGCCATACAATAACGCAAGAATGTGTTTCTAGTATAGAACTAAGAAAGAAAACAAGGAATCATGAGCTGAAGCGAATAGATCATGACACTATACTTCAAAAGTTCTTTCAGATAGTAAAATAAATTTCCTATCGGATGTTCTATTTGATGGTAAGGATAGTTTCATCTTATCCAACGGAAAAAATTTCAATAATGGAAGATTATTCTGCTGTCTACGAGGAAAATATTGTTTTATGTCGAATCCTAATTTTACATACTTAGGAAAATGGTTGAGTATGATGTTGTGAGAGTGAGGATGCCAAAACAGGTACTTTATGAGGCGCTTTTGAGAAAAAAAAAGTATGTCCGTTTGGATTTAGTCTCTTGTTTAGATATTGGGAGATTTGCAGGTCGACAAATTTTGTGAATTCATATGATTAGACGCTGGTGTACTGCCAATGTTTTCTTGGTTTTTGCATGTCTTTCTATTAGATAAGTGCATAGGATTAGTTTTCAATTAAGTTGTTGAGTTGTCATGCACTACTTAGTTTTATCTGTTTTTTTTCTAAATCATGATCATTTAAGTCGTATAAGTATAATTTTCTTTGTCACATCGTTTCGGTTTCCGTTATCAACTGTCATATTGACATTCTAGACTGATGTACTTTGAAAAACATTGTTGTAAACATTTTATGCATATTTCATTTAAATGAATGAAATCTTTTTTCATGTATCTGATACAGAGTTGGAAATAGTATTTTAATAGGGAGGGATACTGATATATTTTCAAATAGAGTAAATGATGATTTTGTACCAAATGAAAGACCGCCGAAAACGAGATTTATTGGTACTAAGTAGTAATAGTTATCGAAACTTTTTAATATCGAACTTACGAAAGTTTCTAAAAATTTTCTATATTTTTTGGTGTAGAAAATCAAGGCACCAGAAAAAACTTTTGAAATGATTTTTCTGAGATGAGTATTTCAAAAAACTGGTTGAAAAAAATCTTAACAGCTATTAAAAAAGGCATTTTGTTATATTGAAGAAAACCACTCGAATTTCCAATGGAATTAGCTTTTCTTCGTTGCTTTTACTATTACATACGCTTCAAAATATATTCATAAAATGTAGTTTTTCTGGAAATTCGAGTGGCTTTCTTGAATATAACAAAATGCGTTTTTTAATAGCTGTTAGAATTTCTTCAACTAGTTTTTTGAAATTCTCATCTCAGGAAAATGATTTCAAAAAATTTCACTTCACTTCTGAATTACTGATGCCTTGATTTTCTACACGAAAAAATGTAGAAAGTTTTTGGAAATTTCTCAAGTTCGATATTAAAAAGTTTCGATAACTATTACTATTTAGTACCAATAAATCTCGTTTTCAACGAGCTTCTATTTAGTATAAAATTCATCATTTACTCTATTTGAAATTATAACAGTACCCACTATCAAAATACTATTTCTGAACGAGTGGAAGTATGCTATGAATGTGGCATAAATATAAAACACCTACTCACATCCATCTTCCCCCTCAAGTCTAGCAAGGCCAGCAGTCTATGTGTTAGTTATTTGTAGAAGTTGTTTCATAAACCGTATTTCTTCTTTATTTATTGAATGAAAAAAGTCGATCGTATTCATATCAATGTCAATTATGTTTTGAAGATTAAATTTTCAACAGCTATTATGGGATAGGCTCTGATAGTCTAAAATGGTTTATGATTGATGAGACTAATTTTTTGCCATATATAGGCTAAATACCTCTTATTCCCATCCTCTTTGATTTATTATTGATTTTCTAACAACTTCGCTTTTGTCATAAGAATATTTATTTTTCAAACCTCTATTGTATATTAAATCGAAAATTTCAATTTAAGGATGCGTACATACACAAAAAAAAAAAGAAAATCAAATTAAAAAGACTGCACTTCTAATTCAA
>JAJEKB010000806.1:0-65213 GCA_022393335.1 Macrotrachela quadricornifera
TAAAAAATTAGTCGTATATACAATAATAGATAACAGAATAATTTATTAAATAACAACAATGTTACACAAATTATAACAACAAGAACAACAACGAAATGAAACATTACAATACAATGAATTTGTATAAGATTAAAGATTCATTGCTATACCTTCAATTTGTCCAAGTAAAGTTGAATGAGGGGAAAGTAATAAGTTTTTCAAACGTTTACTGTAATCTAAATATTTTTTGCATTGAATTGAATTTTGTCCAGCATTAATTTTAACTATTTGACAACGTATATAATTTTCTTCTTTTCGAAGACTTTGAAGAAATATCCATAGAGATGGATGCTCACATTGGATAACAGAACTTAATCGTCGATGCCACGACTCAACTTGATTATTTGTACGCATAGATTCATTAATTGTTCTTTGGTGCATATTCCAAAGATCAATTGGAAAATTCGGTGATGCACGACCATTAGGACGACGACGCCCAATGTATGTATCTTCAAAATAATCTAATAAAGGTTCTAAAGCTTGTGGTAAATTCGAATATAATTCATCAAATGCATCACTAACATTATTAGGCTGAATAAATGCTAATGCTGCAATTTTATGAACATCATAAGCAAATTTGGTATCAGTTTCATAAGTAGTTTTAAATCCAAGATCCTACAGTATACGAAAAAATAATTAATCAACGTGCAGACAAACATTGCTTACTTGTACTTTTCGTAAAATATTCTTTTGAAGATGGAAAAAGCAACCTGATATTATTACAGCATCTGTTGCTGTTGTAAAAGATTGTTGAAAAGAATTGATGGTTGCTTTCTCGAAATCCATCAAAATTCTTTTTGGACGCCAAGCAGGACATAACTGCCGTAATGCAGCAATTAATCTGTCGTAAGTCCGTTGTTGTTTATCTGGAAGTATGGCAAAAACTAGTGGAATTACATTTTTTCGATGAACACCATGAATGGTATATAATTGAGTAAAAATCAAAGGTGTCACCTAAAAAATATAAAGTTTATAATTATTTCCTTCACAAAACAAATATAAGTGTAAATGATAAATATACCTTAAATGTTCCATCAACTAGTATTTCTTCTGTAGATTCTAGTATTTTCAGTTGATTAGGAGATGAAAAAATAAGTTGACGGTCAGGACCTGGTCCAGAATCAAACTGTAAGAACTGTTCATTTGTTAATGTTGTTGTTAAAACTGTTGGTATCATAGTAAAATTTTTATCTTGTGGAACTTGAGGAAAACTATTTTGCTGCCGTTGCCGTTGAATATTTCGTTTAACATATTTAAATTGTGGAAGACGAGCCACCATTTGATCAGATGCATTTGGTAAGCAATTATCAATAACATTTTGAGTACTTTCATTGGTATTAACAGCACGACTACGTATTTTATCTTGGAACATTCTTAATTCATTATTAACAGCACTTCCCGGATGATTATGAATATCATTTTCTTGTAAAACAACAGTAAAATTAAGATCAGTATGAATTCTTGCTTTGCATTTTATTGTTCTGGAATATTCGCATTTCCAGTAGGTTTTTTTTTCGGTAGTTCTATCAATTGTATAATTGAAGCCTTTTAATATTAATAATGGTTTGTTTCTTTCAGTAGTTGCTATTGTAATGGAAGACATGATATGAAAAGTATCAAGTGAATTTCCATCCTTTTTGTCAAAACAGCGACATATTTTATTTAATTAACCAAATTAACTAATTCAAAAATCAATTTTTTGTTCCATTTAATTATCTATGTTCCTTTTTTTTAAATCTTTTTCTAAACCAAATTAGATTTACATTTATCTTATTTAGTTGTATGAAGTTAATCAAAGCAAAAATGACATAATTGTTTTATCTTTTCATAGTCAATGATAATCTTGCGACTAATTGTCGTAGCGACCAATTGTCGTTACGCCCAATTGACTACGCCTAATTGTCGTTCGACTAATTGTCGTTCGACCAATTGTCGCTCTCCCACGAGAAAGAAAATAGAATCAATTTTAAATTTTTATTATGAAAAATTTATCAAATTTTTCTCAGTTTAAAAATGAAGTCACATTTTATAGAGGTCGTCATATAAATATCAATATTGAAATTAAGGATATACTTTTTTTTCTTACTATTATGATTTCTTATTGCGAATAATTGAATACATAAAACTGACTCTGAGAGAATAAAATCATTTAATGGAATAGTATTGGTTACTAATAATTCGTCTTTATTTTTTGCTACTTTGTTCACTTTCACAATTATTCAAATGTAGATGACATATTATTTGGCCGAAATTTTCAATTTCGCTAACGAGAAATATTAATAAAGTAATTATTTCAATATATAACTATAAATTTTATTTATATCTCAAAAATATATTATTGATACCTCTAGTGTATTAATATGAAGAACAATTCTATGATAAAAATATTTATAAACATTGGTATTAAATGTATATATATACCAAGATACTAAATATCGACAAGATTAGAATTAGAACCTTGAAGATCAAGATTGTCGTATTTAAGAAAATAGAGCAGATATCTCATTTTAATCTATAAATATCAATTATCATTTATATTAATATAAATGGAATTATCTTAGAAGTATAAATAACTTATAGACTAATCTCATAATTATTTGTCAACATATTTAAACTATAAAAATTCTTGGTTTAATATTTTCTAATGTATTCTACCCCAGAATTAGTGTTGAAATAAAATAGAACCATATTTGTCTAATAACTGCGCTACGTTCAATTTTTCTCACTATCACAAGTGTAAACAATCTCATGAACAAACCTTCTTTACATTCATATTTTCACCAATATTTTTTGAATTATAAATATTTAGTCAATCATTAAAACAAACATATTACTTTGATTAAACTGATCGTTTTCACTGATGGTTTTTACCTAAAATTCTCAAATTTCTCAGCGAAATATTTTTCTTAAAGAAATTATAAAACTCGCTCTAGTCATTGTTTATATTCTCGAATAAAATTATTATATCATGCTTCATATCTATCGATAAATCCATTAGTTGTTTTTCATTTCGAGTATAAGATATTGATTTAACACGCAATCAAATATAACAAACTAGAAGTGTTTTTAGCACGAATGACTTTTGAATTTGTGGATGACTTGCCACAACATACTCTTGATTAAAAGAAATATATTCACATATACATAAAATGTTTATTTGAAGTTAAACTTATAAAAGGAAAACATCGATATCAATGTGATAATATAGATAACTGAACACCAACAATCAGGATATGGGCACGGCCAACCATCGATTCCCTTCGTTGGAGAAGGTTTAAAATCAGTAAAATGCAAAAAAAAATTGATTACATAGAGTATCATCTAGAAATGTTATTAAGTTTCTTCGGTATTCCGAGTTACACAACCGACATAGAAAACTAATATCATTTGTCTTTCTTACGAGTTTAAAAACACAAATAATTACGAAATATCACTGTTTTTTCATTTTTGAACCTTTCATTTTTGTCAAAATAATGAATGAAATTTTCAATGAAATTTCTAAAAGAAGATGAACATGAACTAATCGATTTATAGAAAATAATATTCTTAATCGCTGCAGAATAAAAAAAAAGTTAGATTTCATCGTTAAAATTATCATAAAAATAGCACTAAACTGTCTTCTGTGGGAAAAGAGAAAATTGATGAAATTCCGTAACGATCAGCCCTTTAAGTTGCCTTATTCGAAGGGATTGTCTTATAGCGAAAACGACATGATATTCTAAGAGTTTGTGAAAAACCGAGCAACTTTTGTATAGAACGTTCATTTATGAGTAGCTTAGTTTCGTAGAAAAATGCTAAAATCTGAGTCATCCCCAAAAATTTTGTCCAGTTTTTGAAATTCCGTAACGAACGATATGTTTCAAATAACTTCGCGATGACTCGTGGTAATTCAATGAAATTTTTATTGCTGATAGAACTAGTTTATCTCTATATATGCCCAAATTTTCAGAAGTATTTCTCCTGTTGTTGAGGAAATATTTATCTCACAAGTCGAAAAAATGAAATTCCGTAACGCTTGGCCGTGCCGATATATAATTCCTCAATCAGCATCATAATATATACTTTCTACTTCGAGACCAATAATATCATTTGCAAATTACCTAATAAATCAGGAGAAAGATTAGAAATAACATAACGAACTGTTTAATTTCGTTAATATAGTGATGATTTAGTTGACAAAACTAATAAAACGTTTTTTTATATGACTGGAAATTTTATTATTGTAGTTATAACTATCAGTATAACATCCGATACTGTATATAAAATTTGATATGCATAAAATAATAAAATCACGTCTTTTAGATTTATTGAGAAATTATTTTAATAGAAAAAGAACGAATATGAATATGAAAATAAATTATAGCATTATTCAATATAAAGTCTAAAATAATTCTTTGAAAAGTTTAATGTATACAAAAATAGATTAATGAATGATAATTAGGCGCCAATTAGATCATATACTCTGAATGATTACAACAACAAGCTGGATGTCACAACCATCTAATGTTGTCTATCCAAATTTGAACACTACAAATACGGCTCCTATTCATCAAAGACCAAACAGTGAACAACAACCTGTAGTGTATACACAACCATATGATGTTAATCATCCAATAGTTGTTTGTGTACCAGGACAACTTGAAAATAGGAATTTTACAAAGGAACCAATTGTAACAACTTGTAAATGAAATAGAAAATTAAAAAAATTAATTTTTATATAAAATTTTTTTATTTATAAGTTCATATTGTCATCAAATAATGACGACACGGACTGAGGACGAAATTGGTACTTTCGCTTGGGTAGTAACTATATTATTGTATTTTGTTATATAAATATTTTTTCTTATTTATAATTAAAATGGTTATTATACACTTATAATTTTTAGTCGGTTTTGGAACTTTCTGGTCCATCTATCGAGTTGTGTCAAAGATAAAGTAAGTTTTTATATTTATTTATTGAATATCATAAAACTTTTCTTTCTTATAATAGGTCCATTTCTGTTCAATATATAATCGTCCTATAGGAACTTACAAAATATTAAAATAGACAATAAACTATGCATATTATTTTAATTTTATCTCAAAAAGATTAGAAACGACAAAACATCATTCTATAAATAATTTGTCAATAAGTAAATAATAAAGGATTAATTTATATCCAAAGACATTTTTTGATAAAAGGAGTAAGAACGAAAGAACGAATAAAAGTTAGAAATAAATCTATATAATATGACATTCTTAAAAATATTTTATTTGAACGACTATAAACATATATAATGCAAAACGGAAGTTTTTAAGATGATGATGATGATTCTCAAGAATATGAAATAGTAGTACATGATTGAACTTCAACGAATTATGATAATGATAATGATAAAATGGGCAAATGACCGTATCGATGAACAAAATTAACATTTAAATTGTGGTTAAAACTATATCAATATACAATGATATTTATCTCCATGTTTTAGCATCATATTAATTATGTTAAAATACATATACAATATTCTATCAATACATTGAATAATTATTACTTTATCTGAAAAAGTATTTCTAAATTTTATTAAATTTTTCTGTATAAAGAAAAATATTTATGCAAAAATAAAACCAAATACCAAATACATAATGTATTCATTCTCTTTCTTGACTTCCCTAATTCATAATAACAACAAAAAATAATAATAATAAACACAATAAATAAACTAGACCTCCACTCGAATCAAGTTCGAGTTGAAAAGGTGGCTGACTGCAGAGCCCGAACTGTATCTAAATATGCTTCTATACTACATCTGTTAGTTTTAAACTTAAACTTGCATAAAGGAAATCATATCGAATTTTGATTGAGTTTAGATCTATTGACTCAGCTGAATAATGAGTGATAATTAATCTGAATCATCTATTACCATATAAGGAAATTTTCAGCTGTTCATTATCTTCTATCACATTTCATTTGTAAAAGCCATTCTCAGTTTGTCTTGGCTGTTCGAGACTCCTTCATGGATGAATTTAAGTCATACAAGAGATAATTAAAGTATATATGCATATTGCATCTAATATGCCAATGGTCATTCAAAGATTGAGTCATATATAACCATAAAAGGAAATTAGCAGCTGTTAATTATGTTTTTTTTCTTCTCTTATATCTCCCGAATGAAATCAAATTTTGAAAAACGGATTTCAGATGTGTACTCAGCTCACTCTCACGAATCTAGTAGTCTTTTTGTTGATTTAAAATGATGGACAGATGCTGAGAACGAAGGGCTGACTTAAATCGTGACTCATGCGTCGAGAAGGAAAAGAAGAAGAAGAAGAAGAAGAAGAAGAAGAAGAATTTATCATGACAACTAAGCATACTAAAAGCAATAATGTGGCTTTCTGCACTTCGTGCAGTCAGCCACCTTAAATAAAAATAAATGTTTATCCCAAAGAGTTTGTTTTTTTTTATATCATTAGATT
Source organism: Macrotrachela quadricornifera (assembly GCA_022393335.1). NCBI lineage: Eukaryota > Metazoa > Rotifera > Eurotatoria > Philodinida > Philodinidae > Macrotrachela > Macrotrachela quadricornifera. The sequence goes on from JAJEKB010000806.1 coordinate 6,496, forward strand.
ATCAATTCATTATACAACTGAAACAGCAGCTTTATGAGGTATATCTTCAATTGAAAGAATAAGGTCATTATAAAAATCTTGTTAGTATCATTTAAATGTTTACGATCACCTTAAACAATAAATAATTATTATTTAAAAATTAAAATAAAATTAAACAAACCATGAAATATCCATTCACCACGACAATGATCATGACCTATATCTGTTGTATCAGGTTCAGCAGACCATGCTTTTGGTAATGGAATTGTTTCATTATGTAATTGATATACATCATGATATTTTTGATATTGTAGACCAATAAAATCATATTTAAGTCGAAAAGAAGATTGATCTTCCAATGCACTAAATAAAAAAAAACAAATGTTTGTTTTTTGCTTCGTTATTTTATTACCCAAAAAACCATGTTTCAATATCTTTCATTGTTGTTGAACCTAATTTAAATTCTTTTGATTTTGATGTATGTGGTATATTAACATAAAGAAATTCTTAAGGATGATCATGAATAAATGCTACATTACGTGAATGCATTTCAATTGTTGATACATAATCTTTACCAATACCATTTATAACATATTCATATTTAAGTAAAGCATTTCGTATATTTTCTAATAGTTATGAATAAAGAACAAAAGTTAATAAATATAATCAGAAAAGAAAAATATATTTTAAAAATGTACTAGTAAAAATAAATGGTATAGTTAAATAACCTGCACTAGTACGATCAGACCCGTAGCCAGAAATTTTTTGAGGGGGGGGCTAAACTTATCTCTTGGCGTAAGTACTATGTTGTATTGAGCGTAGAAAGCACGGATACTATTCGCAAAATTGTTCTAGCGAACTTTGCTCATCCTATATCATAAATGATACGTCTTGTATCATATTTAGCTAGAATATTTCAATAGAAAACTTTTCACTGATATGGTCCATCTTGTTTCACAAAAAAGAAATTACGCGAAATTTTCCTGTAAGCAACAACAAAAACAAATAGAATATATATGAGACATTAATAGAGTTCGAGTGAGATCGTTTGAGCGCTAGTCAGTAAGTTGAATGCGTCGCTTTTTTTTTGCAAACTCATCAACAATCTTTTCTGGATCAAGTTTGTTCGTAATTGTTTTATGAATGTTGAGCAGTGCCAATGAGCTTAATCGTTCGTCAGCCATGCTGTTTCGAAGGAAAGTTTTTACCAGTTTCAGCACTGAGAAAGAACGTTCAGCATTCGCGATCGAAACTGGAAGAATTGCATATATTTCCAAGAGTTGAACAATATTGGGAAAGAACATAGATTGCGGTCCAAGCACCTTAAGAACATCTGCGATGATAGTCGGTGGATTGCTGCTATTGGCGCGCCAATATTGTTGCCACATACAAAATTCCGCCTCGAGTACCAGCATGTCGCCAGTTGGTAAATCATTTGAATATAGTTCAAATGAATCTTTGATTGCGGTGAAAGCGATTTTCACTACCTAGATAATAAAGATCTTAGTCATAAATTCTTTAAAAAAGACAAATGTATCGGAAACATTTGTTCTTTCAACTCTAAGATAAGAAAGTTAACTTTTTTCGATACACAACCAAATTCTTTACACTTTTCACTGAACAAAATCTGTGTTTAAGAAGCAACGTTTCGCTTACCTCGACTGGAAGCAATAAGCATAATCTGATGGCGACCATTTGATGATTTGAAAAGCGAATACCAAGTTGGTCGAGGATGTTCGAAAGCAAAGTGTCAAAGACGTTATCGAAAATCTCTCGGGACGTCTTATTCGCTCGATTACGACGTGCACGAGGTGTTGATGAAATATTGTGTTCGGCAAGAAATGTAGTGAGGTCGATGAAAAGCTTATCTTGAATTGAAGTATCGTATCGTAGCTCACTGAGATAAATTGTAAGTTGCTCGACACCCTTGTAGCACGAAACTAAGTCGATTGTTGGAGCTTGAAGTTGTTCGGAATAAGGTTTCGTGAAGGCAAATACATGAGCAACAATAATCAGCACAATAGCGAATTCGACATCCGTAATCAAGAGAAGATAGGCTCGAGCATTAGTACGCGTGTCGCTGTCACCTGTATCTTCAAGGTGCTCGAGAGAAGCAATCACAGCACCGAATAGCTGCCGAAAAACAAGTACCGATGTGTGCTTTTCGACCCATCGAGTGTCACAAAGTTTTAGAAGTGTTCGTCGACGCACTTCTTCACTAGTTGTTGCTTCTACTGCTGCCTGAAATAAAACAAAATAGTTCTTTGACATTAAGTTGAGGCCATTTTATCTCATTAACAACGATAGTCTTCTTATTAATATCCAACTTTTTAAATAAAACTTGCAAGGAATGTAAATCTCATTAATTGTATTCAACAATATGTTTAAATTTTTCTGGCTCTTTTTGATTTCTCTCGTTTTAATTACTCATTCAATTGTCTCGGTGCATTCATCTTCGTCAATTATATATCACAAAATGTAAAGGAGAGATCTACTATGTGACATAGGATATTACTATTGAACAGGCTCACTTGATGATTATTTGTCTTATTAATGAATCCGAAACTCTTTTTGAAAAAGTTTATAGTCATAACTATTTATAACTTAAGTTATAGCTGTTCTCGAACGAGAGTTTTGAGTTGAAAAAATTAGAGTTATAACTAACTATAACTTAAAATATCTCTCAGTTGTGGGCGCCTTGTGTGACTCTTTTTCTTAATTTCACTATATTGTATATTCGATTTTGATATAAGATTAGATGAAAATTGCTTTTTAGCTTACTTTGAAGAGATGTTTGCGTTTTGATGATTCATTAAAGAAACTGATAATTTTCGTCAAGATAACAAAGAAATTTTGTACTACGTCCAGCCTACAACAATGTCGAATGACTAAATCCAATGAATGTGATGCGCAGTGAATATACATGGCACGTGGAATTTTATCTTGAATAATCTTCTGAACACCACCTTTATTTCCCGACATGGTATTCGCTCCATCATATCCTTGGCCTTCAAAAAAAAATAAATTTCAATAGGCTAGTTTCGTAAAATGAAAATAAATATCTTACCACGAATCTTCGTGATGTTCAAGCCAATTGAGCGCAAGAACTCAAGTATTACGCAAGAAATTCCTGGTGCTGTCAAGTCGGATAATGGCTTGAAGCCAACAAAGACTTCTTTTATCTCAATTGAATTTGTTTTTGAGAGAAAGCGAATCGTAAGAGATAGCTGTTGGAGACCACTAACGTCAGTGGTTTCATCAGCTATTATTGAAAAGAACTTATCGCCCTCAATTAATTCACGAAGTAGTTCATTGCGTACTAAACATGCAGCTATTGAAATCAATTCGTTCTGAATCATAGGCGATAAATACGTCGCATTCTTGGCACACCGATTAAGATGTCTCTCAAGAGCAGTATCACCAGCTTCAATCCGAAATTGGATTAGGCTCCGAAAGTTGCCTTGACTCTTGTTATCTTCATCTGGGAGACCATCATCATCATCGCCTCGTAGAGCCAAATTTTGCTTCGCCAAAAACAATAGGCAGCGTACAATTCCTACTAGAACCGTTCGATTTTCGAGTTGTTGTTGTTTCTCGGCGCTACATAGCAACCTATCAATGTCCTTTGATGGATTATTGTATCGAGCAAGGAATTCATTGGCTTGAGTGGCGGAGTCGAGATGATACTTGGTCTTTTCATGAATTTTAAGATAAGTGATAGCATCCTTAAGCGAGCGAAGCGGCTTAGTCACCAACTGTCCAAGCACAGTCCGAGCGTGATCCGATGATGAGCAAATTCGGCCAAAAATAACACAATATCGGCAAAATACACCCTCAAACTTGTATGAGTACGACAACCAAATGTATTTTAGCAACCAGTCTTGCACACATACGGATCTTTTTTGTTCATTGATAGTGATCATTGGAAATTTAAACGAAGCCGATGGAACACAATGTTCTGTCAGCATTTCGTAGGCACGTGGAGGATCACGCTAGGAGATCTCTTTGCCAATGTAAAGTCCCACATCCTAAATATAGCAAAATCTTTAAAACAAAAAACTACACAAGAATAAAACTCACATTTTTCTTGAACTGCAAATCAAGATCAACTGACGAGCTGATACTAGTAATCATTTGCATATTGGACGGAGTGATGTTACCTATATTATTGTTCTCCTGCTCTTGTTGTGGTTGACTTTCATCGTGAATTAATGACGCAGGTGACGAACAGATATTAACTGGTGGCGAGTCATTCGTAGTAACCGATTCCGCATTGGTAACTTCAGCATTATTCATGTCTTGTAGTCGTTGACGTTTCTCAACACGTGCAAAGAGGTCACGTAAAAGGCTTGTTCGTTTTTTCTCACTCATCTTCGATATGAACGGTGTGTGCACAGTTGTCACATCATCAATATATATATACAAAGGCACAATAGAAAAAAAATCTATTGGTTAATAAGCCTTAGTAGCCAATAGATTTGTTTTCTATTGTGTCTTTGTATATACATATATCGATGACGTGATTAAACGGCACATGTACCGAAGCAGCTATAAAGCATCAACTGTACAATGATCGCTATTCATTTGTCCATACATTTGAACTAGTGATAACAAATCGGATAGATAGTGTCGCACATTACAAGGAGATGACAAAGAAAACACAGTTCTACTTCCACTAATAAATTTCACTTCCAGCGCCAACTTCTGAAATGTCTATTCAAAAACTGAGGGGGGGGGCTAAAGCCCCATCAGCCACCCCCTTCCCTACGGCCCTGAGTACGATCGAGATTTTTTAATAATGTTCGATTATCGAAAACTAATATCCCAATCAGCTGAAATTGTTGTTCCATGTTCAGGAAAATCTTTAAATTCAGAATCCCCAACTGGTGTACCACATGTTCGTTTTATTGATTGTGGTTCATTAACTAAATCGAAATATCGAGCTGTACGATCATTTAAAACACTTGATAAAGCCATAATATATCAAATTTATTTTTTTTTAGTCTAAAAAAATTATATAATCTCTATACTGAGTCCTTCATAAAAATTTTCAATAACTTTTCGTACATCATATTTTGTTTTTTTTTGGTCCTTGACACATCCATTCACCTTGAATTTCATCATCACCATATTTTAAACCATCTTTTTATTCACATTGTCATCCAATTGGTAAATCAGTAATCATACCACGACGAACTTTACTACATGTATCTTTACCTTGAAAATAAAAATTTTATATTAAATTTTGCTTTTGGTTCATTTGCAATTGATATCCATTGAATAATATCATTTGTTTTTGTTGTATCTAATGGAAAATATTCACATTGATCAGATTTTGATGAAATAGTAACTTGAACAGTTTGTTCATATGGATTAAATGAATATGATATATCATTTCGATTAATAATCGATAATGGAAGAGATTCTTTTGACAAATGTGATGTAAAAAATGCATCTGTTGGAGATAATTCAATTGATGTAACATTAATAGGACCAATAGCATTTACAACTGAAGAATAATAATTAATAGCATCAGGAAATAATGAAGTAATTGATAATGGAATTGTTAAATAACCAGCACAAGATGTATCAGGATTTATTAAAAGTTTATAATCGGAAGTAACACTATGAAGAAAAATAAATAAATATTTATTATAAAAAAAATATTCAAAAAAAAAACTTACAAATAAGTTTCAATTGCTCGATAATCACTCGATGAAAGTACATCGCCTGGTTTTACATCCCAATCATGAGATACTTTTAAATTATCTGATGGTGTTGATAATTTAATAAAATTTCCTGTAGTTTTTCATTTAATAGATTCATTTGCTCGAGTATCAAAATCAAAAAATTTAGCCATGATTCTATATTCCCTAGACTGAAACGATAGTGTCTAAAAACGTATATTCATCAGTGTCTGTCTGTGCGTGATATAGTCCAAAGTACCACTAAACTCTGACATAAACAGTTATTTTCATTAGACTATCAGGTTAAGTCCTATAAAGAGGAATTCATGTGCATTCGTCAGCCTGTCTGTTCTTTATTAATATCGACCAAAACGAACACATTGAGATCATGAGAGAAAAGCATACGTACAATTATTTAATATGACTTGGTTGAGAGTTAATACTGTGTGAATGTCAATGAGTGTGTAAATAATAAATTGTTGAATATTATTAAAACAATATGAACATGTAAACATAAGTAAAAAATTTATATTTTATGAATAATATTATTTCTTTATTCACATGAAAACAGCGCTTAGCTAATTATCTAAGATTCATTTGGTTGTCTAGTGCGGTCGGCGCGATTTTCAGTAGAAATTATTCAGTTTATAACAAAAAATTTCAAGTTCATAGATGGATCTCTTTCGTATATAATATTGAGAATTGTAAAAATTAGTTTCTGCGATCATTATGATATATTAGTTATGTTATGAGTTCTATTTACTTGAATGGTTTTATTTGCTCTTCAAGCATATTTCAAACAAAAAGTAAAGAACTAATTTAAAATATAATCTGACGGTGGTATGCACGAGCGAGTAGTCGTGAGTGGTGGACTGTAGGGACGCCGATGATCGACCGCGAGCTGTCTTGAGTGCTACACTGTCATCATCATCATGTCCCATAGGCTTAGCGCCCGTTGGGGCCAACCATTTACGGGATCAGATTTTTCCATGCCCGCCGATCTTGCGCAAGGTGGAACAGGTCATGACAACTGCGCTGACACCATTCTGTTATGTCATCAAGCCATTCTCTGCACGGACGTCCCCTTCGAGATTTTCCATCCATTTTACCAAATACTAGATGTTTTATTAGTCTACAATCGTCCATTCTGCAGATGTGGCCAAATAACCTTAGTTTCCTCTTCTTGATGATGTCAATTATGGTCTCTTCTTTTGATATCTTTTTCCTAATATCTTCGTTTCGTACCATATCTTGCCAATTAATTTTTAGAATCCGTCGGTAACATTTCATTTCGAATGACAATAGTTTTTTCCTGTCTGCTTCTTTTAAGGTCCATGTCTCTGACGCGTATAACAGGACACTGAACACACATGTTGCTAGGATTCTAAGTTTATTTTCTAGCTTCAGTTTCTTGCTATTCCATATGTGTTTCAAAGAAGCCATTGCACCTGTCGCTTTTCCTATTCTCCTTTTTATTTCCTCGGAACAATTATTGTCCCATGTCAGCAGACTGCCTAGATATTCAAATTTTTCCACGTTTTCTATGGTGTTTCCTGCTACTTGGATGCTATTATCAACATTCCTGTCTCCAAATACCATGGTTTTGGTTTTATTTATATTTAACATTAGTCCAGATTGTTCAGCAGCTGTTTTAGTTAGCTCTATTTGGCGTTGAAGTGAGCTAACGTCTTCATCGATAAGGTCAATATCGTCGGCGAATCTCAAGTTATTTATTAATATTCCGCTGATATTGATTCCGCAGGTGTTCTGTCTCACCTGGTCCATTACTCGCTCGAGATATGCGATGAAGAGGAGTGGTGACAGAGGGTCGCCTTGTCTAGTTCCTACATCTGTCCGAAACCACTCTCCATTTTCTTTACCAATGCGAACAGCTGACTGTGACTTTTCATAGATCTTCTGTAGCAAGGTGACCATCTTTGTGTCGACACCATAGGATTTTAGTACAGCCCAGATAATTTTATGTTTGATCGTATCGAATGCTTTTTGAAAATCTATAAAGCAGTTGTATATTTTCTTGCCCTGTCTTTTTGCCTTTTCAGCCAACAACCTAAGCGTTAATATTTGATGTACGGTATTCCTGTCTTTTCTGAATCCTGCCTGCTCTTCTGAAAGGTATGGATCCAGATGAGTTTTTAATCTATTTAGCAGTACTATTAGGAGTACTTTTCCTGTATGACTAATAAGAGAGATCGTTCGGTAATTTGAGCAATTACTGAGGTCACCTTTTTTTGGTATAGGTACCAATATAGATTTGCCCCATTCTTCTGGAATCGTACCTTCATGCCATGCTTTGTTACAGAGTTTGTGGATTTGCCGTGCTAGCGGTTCGCCCCCAGCTTGTAGCATTTCCGCTGTTACGCCGTCTGATCCTGGACTTTTATTTCTTTTCAGTGAATTTATCGCTGCTTGTACCTCTGAGTACAAGATATCCAAAGGATCTTCGTTTTCGGGAGGTGCAATGTTTTCAAGTTCTTTTACCATCCCGTCTCCCCCTCCAGGATCTTTATACAGACTGCTGCAATACTGTGTCCACCTTCGTTTGATGTCGTCATTTGTCTGTAACATTTTTCCCTCTTGATTTCGTATGACATTTAATCGAGGTACAAATTCTTTTCTTAACATTTTTATGAGGCCGTATGCTTCCCGTGTATTTCCAATATTTAGACCTTTTTCAGCTTGCTCACATTGGTCTTGTATCCAATGTTCTTTGTCCTGTCTTGCTGATCTCTTTACTTTCCTACATAAGCCTTTATATTGTTGTGTATATTCTACGGAAACGTATTTTAGTTGCTTTAGTCTGCGTTTTTCGTCTGCTAGTTTTAATGTCGCTTCGGAAATCCATGGTTTTTTTGTTGTTCTTTTTGCAGGTACAGTTGCCTCTACTGTAGTTTTGATTGCCTGTTCTATTTTTTTGGCATGTTCCTCCAGACTACATGCTGGCTCTATATCTTTCATTCGTTTCATTAGAGCAGCGCTGTATAATTGCTTTATTTTCTCATCTCTCAGTCGATTCGCATCAACTCTGCAACATTTCTGTGGTTTGTTGTGCGGTTTCTTTTTAAGTTTCAAGTTGATATTGCACAACACTAGTGAGTGATCTGAGCTTATGTCTGCACTTTGAAATGTTCGGCAGTTGGTGACTGAAGTCTTCCATCTTCGCTGGATGAGAATCAAGTCAATCATATTCTTGTGAATGCCATCTGGTGATGCCCAGGTCCATTTTCGATTAGGTTTATGTTGAAAATTTGTATTACATATGTAGAGATCATGTGCTGTCGCAAATTCTAGAAGGCGTTCTCCGCGTTCGTTTCTTTCGCCATACCCATATTTTCCCATCACGGATTTCCAATCTGTATTATAACAACCAATTTTAGCGTTCCAATCACCTGTCAGGATAAGTATATCCTTTTTATCTGTCTTTGTTAATGTTTTCTCAATATCGTTATAGAATGCTTCAATATCCTCTTCTGACGATGAAGAGGTTGGTGCGTACACCTGTATAACTGAAATTTTAAATGGTGCTGCATCGAATCTTGCCGAAATTATTCGAGAGCTAACTGGATTGTATCCTATTAATGCCTTTTTAGCTTGTGCGCTTAGTAAGAAACCCACACCCCTCGTATGTGAGGATTCTTCTCCTGACCAGATGAAATCTCCATTCGGTGTTTCACCTTTCCCTGTCCATCGCACTTCGGAAATTCCAATTATGTCGTATCTGAAACGTTTCATTTCGTTTCTCAGTAGTTCTAGCTTGCCAGCAGCCCATAGTGTCTGGACATTCCATGTTCCTACTGTTAGAGTATTTTTGGCAAGTTTTAGTTCTTGCGTGTTTTTTGTCGTGTTTTTTGTCGTACATGAATTCTTTCCAGTCGCCAGTTTTTCGACTCTGCCCTGGTCACTCGACAGAGGACGCGGACCTTGTTTTCCCGGGCGCCGTCCGAGCCGGTATGGTTTCGTGTTGAAGTCGTTCATGGTTGGTTTCTGTCGTCTTGTTCTTTTTACAAACGGCGGTATCTGCACCCCTTCCGTCAAACGCTCCTCCTTTATCCGGACTTGCGACCGGCACAGAAGCCGCTGGATTGCGGTCTCTATGGTGGAGTTGTGCTACACTGTAGTAAATCTGAAATGTCAGCTTGTTTAAATAATAGTCGTTTATGAAAATACCTTCTATGTTTTTACACCTGAGTGTTAGTATATAGTAATAGTTCACAATATATAGATTTGAATAGGGCAAGACAGATGATAATTAGATCAACTTAGTTAACGGTTAAGCGAGTTGTATCGATGAGCGCTACTTGTGATTTATTATTCATGTTTCGAGTTTTTTTTTCTATTGCCTTCTTTCGCACTCCTATAGAATTCAATACGGATATATTTCTAAACTGTTTTTTTTCTTCAGTCTAGGGTTGAGTGAATCGGAACGCGATGAACACTACTTGTTAACTCAAAGAGAAAAAATAATTGTGTTTAGGCGCGTTCTCTCTACATTTCGAAATAACATGAATACTCTTGATTTATTCAAAATAAAACTAGATAAATTTTATAAATATAAAATGATTTTCATTATCAAGAGTAAAATAGTTTCTTCTTATACGAAATATATTTAATAAAAATTATATTGTAAGAACGGAAAATAAAATTTATACGGTCACTATAATAATAACAATTATTATTATACAGACGTCTAAAATGAAAAAAAACTAATTATCTCCTTCGCCTATAGACATGAAAAAAAAATTCATATACGTCCGCTTAGTTTTTTTTTTCATTAACTTCAAAGCAAGCTACGAACACTATATAAATTCATTCTATGTTTCATTTTTTTCATTAGTTTAATTATTTCATCTATCAACAACAATTAGGGTAAGATATTCAAATTAACATTTGAGTAATGAGAAATAGGGTATCAAAAAATGAATAATTTTTATTTTATATTCAATGATTGATTCTGTTCCACAATCATTGAATATAAATAAAAATTATTTATTTAATCATACGGATGAGTTTTGTAAACCCCTCCCCATAATAGAAGCCCCTCCCATATTAGAAGCCTCCCCCATATTAGAAGCCCTCTCTGAGATGAACAACGTGTTTGACGTATTAGAAGCCCCCCTGATTTTTCGAAAAAGTTTTAAAATTTTCAAGATTTTTTCCGCATTTTCATGCTAAAACTGCTAAAATTTTCCGATTTTCAGGCAACAATTTGACTGACTTTTATCTAGCTGTGCTAATATTTGGAAATACTACCAAAAATCTTCTGAAAAACTCATAAAAACCTTGAAAATCTCTAAAAACCCTAACGAACCCTTTTTCCTGGCAGTTTAGAAAATTTTTTGGAGACTTAATAGAAGCCCCTCTCCAGAAGTTTCATATGGTAGACATATTAGAAGCCCCCGGGGGCTTCTAATACGGGGAGGGGTTTAGTCTTATATTACCTATTTATTTATCAAGACAATAAATTATTCTTTTGTTGGAACAGAAAAGAATAATTTATTATCTTGATAAATAAATTTTCTTTTTCTTTTTTTCTACTTATCTACCTTAATAATGAGCCTGTTAGGTGGCTATTATCTTTTAACCTAACACAGAGAAATTTCTGCCTTATTGAAACATGATACTTGTCGTGAAGGTCTTTTCATACAATACATGCTATTTAACATGTATTGTATTACCTTAACGATGGGCACCGTCCCATTCATGTTCTCAATAAGAACAGAATTTCTCTGTACGCGCGCGCATATCCAATATTAAAATACATTTACTTTTTAATCGTTTTATTTACTTTTTCAAAAAAAAACAAACACACATTATCTCATTACAATTTCTTTTTTACAATATCAAGGTTATTTCTATACATTTGAAGGTTAGGGTGATTTGATGGTAATGAATGTTCTCCAGTATTCACTGCACGTTTATAATACGAAAGTGCTTTCGAGTATTCACCCATGTTCTTATACACCACACCGATGTTGTTGTAGGACATAGCTAAATCGGGATGATTTGCAGGAAGTGATTGTTTTTGAATCTCAAGGGCTTTTTCATAAGACGAAAGTGCTTTCGAGTATTCACCCATGTTCTTATACACCACACCGATGTTGTTGTAGGTCGAAGCCAAATCAGAATGATTTTCAGGAAGTGATTGTTGTCGAATTTCAAGGGCTTTTTCATGAGACGAAAGTGCTTTCGAGTATTCACCCATGTTGTAATACACCAAACCGATGTTGTTGTAGGACATCGCCAAACTAGGATGATTTTCAGGAAGCGATTGTTGTTTAATTTCAAGGGCTTTTTCATAATATGAAAGTGCTTTCGAGTATTCACCCATGTTGTCATACACCGCACCGATGTTGTTATAGGACGCTGCCAAATCAGGATGATTTGCAGGAAGTGATTGTTTTTGAATTTCAAGGTCTTTTTGATAAGACGAAAGTGCTTTCGAGTATTCACCCATGGCGTGATACACCGTACCAATGTTGTTGTAGAGCTGACCCAAGTCAGGATGATTTGAAGGAAGAAGATTTTCATAGATTTTGAGTGATTTGTCGTAGAAAGCAATTGCTTCTTGATATTCTCCTTGCATATATTTTATCCATACAAGTTCCTTATAAATATTTCCTTTTTCCCTTTCATCAGTTGTTTGTTCAAGAAGAACTTCATGAACTTCTTGAGCTTTTTTAGGTTGACCTATTTTGCGTAGTAATAAGCCCAACTGAGCCCATCCCGTTGATCCTTTAGTTTCCTCTCGTATACGATCAGTAAGTATACGACGATCTTTATCATTATCACTGATAAGAGACAAATCCACTTGAAAGAGACGAGGATTGCCATCCAGTTGTTTAATATCAGCAATACGAAATACTGTATGCATGGAGAAGAGAACTTCATCTTCATCTGGGTAATAGCTAATACCTTTGATCGAAGCGAAAGGAGTTGATGGTATTGAAGGATTGATAGCCATGACGAAAAGGATGCCCACCAAGTCGGGATCAGGAAGAACTTTGTGGGCAAAGGGTAAAGAAATTTGACGATCTTTGCTGGTGGATAAAAAATTGTTAAATGACATTAGTCCACCTTTGTTATTCTTCAATTGATTAAAATCTGTCTTGGATAAGCCTTGACCACGATATACATTGAAAGTTGTAGCATTATGATGACTAAATTGTTTTTTGTGTAATTCATCGATCTGTTGATGTAAATGATTGATGAAAAATCCCATTTTAATCATAATATCTCCATCCATTGTTCGAAGACCACGATTGAGCATTGGATATAGAAATGATTCACATGTGTACCACCAAATTGGAGTTTTAGTACGATAAGTTTGTTCCAATTTTCTAACATTGATCAATTCTTGTTCGTTGTCAATGAAAGCATCTTCACAATAATCAATAAATTCTTTAACGTGGTTTTCTTCAAACTTGATGGATAATAAAATTTCTTTGAATATTTGTGTATACATAAAAGTTGGATCTAATTGATCCAACTTTGCATTCGATGTATCACCACTTGTATTCATAATACTAATGGATATTAGATTTTGTTCACATTGTTGCGCTGCTTCTTTGAGAGCAGCACAAATTGGGGTTATTTCAGTGAATACACCCCGAATTTTTGACCATTCTTTAGCCCATTTTTCGTGGTAGTTTTTATTACCACAAAAGATAAAAATCGAATCTACTTGGGACATATTGTGAATACGAGGCACAATATGTTCACCAAGTGCACCAGATATAATCATACATACCTTTTCCTTGTCATTAGTTTCCAGAAATTGTATACATTCTTGTCCATCAGTAAATGTATCCACACTGTTTACTACACGACGTAGTTGTGATACGGTGTTTCGACAATCAGCGTTGTGTTCTTCATCAATATTTTTATCCAACCAAATGAGAAGAACATTTTGTACCATTTTGATGTTATTTCGTCGACGTTCAGTTGCATCTTTTGGTACAGTTGATGCTTGTTCAGTTTCTTGTACATTATTAGTTTTGCCAGTAGTTGTTGATTTTTGATTGCCCATAATTTTGATGTGTGAATGTTTTTAAATTTGAAATAATTGAAAAAAATACTAGTGAAAATATGATCTAAAATGTGATCTTTTAAAGGATATCTACTTCCTTTCTAGATTTTATTTTCTTTCTTTCTTTCTGTCTCTTTTTTCGAATTACGTTTATTTTTTGTTTTATTATTGTAGGATGTCAAAGATCCCTTTTGCTTCATTCTTTTAGTTCGTTTCTATTTCGAATGATGAGAGAGAAACAACCAAAGAATGTAACAATAACAAAGAAAACGAGATAGGGCAAGAAGACGAGAATGAGAAAGATGAATAGAATGAATTCAGACAGCAATAGCTGAAATGATGTGAACAACATACCTGTAAGATACCTCTCTACCAAGCAAAAAAATGTATGTCCACACACATTCGATGATATGAGCAAAAGAAACAGAAATAAAATTGAAAGAGGACAAAAAAGATTAGAGAAGAACGAAAAACGAAAACACATTCACCGAAAAAAATGAGATAAAAGAATAGCGCACATGATTAAAGACAAGAAGACGAATATGAGTGTAGTCTTTCGATAAAAAGAAAAAAAACAGAAGAAAAATGTTAACCAACGAAATTTTCATTTACGAAAAGAAAACAAAATTTAACGACGATATTTCCATTTGTGGACAGAAAACTTTAATTAAACTATTCGATTGTGAGAGTAATATTGAAATACATGATTATATGAATAATTCAATTCTTTACTAAGAATATCAAATGGAATAGCTTCACAATAGTGTTTAACGTGAAATTGTAGAATTGAAAGATCTAGATGAACACCATAAACAGAGAGGTTATGCAAAGATGTTTTAATTTTATTGAACAAATCTAAATAAAGATTATTGAATTTATACCCTAGAATAGTTGTCGTTGATGAGTTTACTTCACGATAATATTGTTTTTTATGTTTAATCCAATTATAAACAATACGAGCTTTAATAAGAATTGGAGGTTGGCGTGAATTACATTTATCAAACGAAAAATATTAAACATCCTGAGGGTGAGGGTAAGAGTGTGACGGTGGGTGATGATGTGGGTGTGAGGGTGAGGGTATGGGTGAAAGTCTTGAGTAATGTCAATAATCACGCGAGAACTTGTAGTTTTGCAAATCTTTTTTAATTTTCTGTTATCTTTCGAACTTTAATCTTTCAAAGTCCCTTTATATTTCATAAAACCTCATGATGTTGAGCAAAGTCTTTGAGAAACTTTAAGAGTCATGAAATCTACTATCATCTCTTCGACAGAATACAAAATAAAAATTTAATATCTATGCCATATTATTAAAAAAAATGAGTTTTTGAATTTGATTTAATAAGACTGAAGATCTAATATGCAAAGTCAGTCATATGTAAAGATCATTATCTCAAACAGAATGAATGAAAGATCAAGAATTGATGTTCCTAATAGAACTATTAAAAGAAAAGGTGTTTTATAATTTTTAATATGCTAATAATAAACTTGCCAGTTATAAATGAATTAATTACAAGAAATAAATTTTCTCTTCAACTGATACGAAGGGAAGAATATTTGAAGATTGACTAAAAAAAAATGTTACTACTCTAGATTTTAATTCATGTGCATTAAAACTATTTAACAACTGCACACCTGCACAAATATACATCCATATATTACGAAATAGTATAAGCTGATCAACTTTAGTAAGATACTCATTGAGACAATGATTAAAGATTTTATCTTTCATCAATTTGATACTATGCTTAAGATAGAAACTTACAGATATATATAATTTAAAATACAACCAAGATACTAAAAATTGATCCTAATGATAGTATCAATATTTTGCAATGAATAGCTTTAGAAAAAAAACTGATTGAACATTGATCTCCTTCTGATAAATTAATTCAACCGACAACAGAAATCATTATGAAATAAGAGAAACATAGACTTCCTAAGTCACTATTTAAGAAAAACATCTGAAAAAGTCTTGATTATACGTTAAATGATCTACTCTTTATATGAAACCTTACAATAGCCTTTTTTTTTTGATAAATCGACATTATCACTTTTCTATAAATTTCAGAATAATAAACGTTTTTTATGAAAGGGATGATATAATTAATCCTTGTTCGTAAAAACAAAAACTTTTTTCCTTGAGTTTTAAGATACTAAGCCTCTTTTATGTTTATATACTTTTGCTACCGTAAACTCTTCAGAGATTTAGGATATTGTCATAAATCAATGAAGAGTTTATGAAAAGTTGTATATAGAACAAGAATTTAATAGTCTACTCTTTCTTTTTTCACAGTATAGATTGAAATCTTTATTATCTAGTCAAAAAAGAAAGTTTTATTTCGACTTCCTTTAATAATCAATTATTTATAACGAACGTTCAATGATAAGTTCTTCTTCTTCTGAATAGCACTTTGCAAAGGTCATTTTTATATACAACATAAAAAATTTATCCAATCGTTAAGATTTAAAGACATCAACAAATTATTTGCTGTAATCATTTTAATTTTCCTCGTTTTCAATCAAATGAAAAAATGACAATAAGAAGTTGATTGTTAATATACTACTTGAACCTACAGCTTCTTTATCGGTCCCATTATTACTATTAATGTACAATATTTCAAAGTGTAGGAATGAAAATAAGAGAGTTTATGCAATATATAAAATTCTTTCATCATCTAGTTTTTCATCTTTAGAATTACAAACTTTTAAATTAATGGACTATCTTGAAGTACGTGAGTAAGATATTATTCTTCATCTTTGATGAAATAATCATCATTTAGACTGAGTATAACATCTTTTTTTCATAAATAGTACAACAGACAATGAATGACGTATTATAATCTATCAATTTTTGTGGACTAAAATCAAAAATGAGTCTCGAAATGTACATATTGGTTAAGTTATTTTTGATCTGACTGTTTCGTAGATAATTATTCAATCAAAAACCAAACTCAATACTTAAAAACAATCACCAAATATATAATTAAGAACAATCAAATAATGAGATTGATCAAGATTTTTTTGATTTATCGAAGTAGTAAAAATACTTTCTTTTTAAATAATGCCAAAGTTCACTATAAAGAGTGACATACAGTCTATACTGTTAATGTAAATTGCAAGGTATCAAAAAAAAAAGAATGATCAATTTAATTGTACTTTTTGTGAGAGTTTTTTATTTTATTTTATTGTTAGAGAGCGATAAAGTTTATGTTTATATGAACAAAATAGATGTCATCAACTTCGTAATTGTTTTGAAAATTTATAGAGTTTATTTTAGATCTTAAATATTCTTTTATTATCTTTTTATTATTCTCTTTTGATACGAAATGACTAAAAAGAAAAGATCGAATATTTGACAAATAATTATTGATCATACATTCCAGATTAAAGATTCTCGTAAATCAGTCAAACAAAAAGAATGTAAGGTTGAGAGTACCTTAATCTACCATAAATAATTTGTAACACCTCGTCATACTTTATGACATTTATAGATCAATAAATTAATTTATCAAAAGACTTTTCTTTTTATTTAACTTATTAATTTTAGTAATCGATGTTGGAATTAAAAATTAGAGTCATACATTTCTCCATTAAATTAATATTGAGTTATTGTTTTATTTCAAATTCAATTTTTTGTTCATACTTGAATTACCATACAAAAACAAATGAGTTCAAAATTTTCAGATAATTGACATAAGTTCTATATGTGTATAGAGCAAAATAAAATAGCAGCATTAATACTTGATCTGAGGAAGATCTCACAATTATTTCTAAAGAATGAGACAAATCAATTACCATTCGATGATATAGTAATATTAAATGAAGTTATATTTTTGCAGTTCTCTACCAAGATAAAAACGATTTTTTGGATTACTACGATGAACTGATAAGTTCGAAAGATTAAAACTTCGACAAAGAATAATACATAAAATCTTATTAGAAGAATTTTATAAATAAATTAATAATTATCGAATGCTTAGAATATCTACGTAATTGTTCGTCTTGTATTTATAAAATAGATTATGATAAATTACTAATTACTAAGATTATAAAGATCTTTCGTAAAGTTTAAACAAGTTAATATCAATATTTATTTATTTTAAACACATTCCTCATCTTGATTTAGAAAATTGTTTAACATCATAAAAATGTATTTGTGAGACTTGCACATTTCAAATACAAAATTAAAATGTGCGGAAATCATCAGTTAAATTAGAAAGATTTTCAAGTCCTAAGATGCATTTTATCATTCTGATACATAACAGAGATCTATTTAGTTCTTGCTCAATTAATGGCATTATCTTAGAATTATTAAAAAACTAATTGTTGTTTATCAATTAACAATTTTTTCGCATATATTTCACAAATAGCATTCATTGCATACATTTGCTGGTTCTTTTTTCGATGGATATCTATTGCTATTAGTGTTAAATGATCTGCAATTACAATCAAGTGACAATATTCAACCGTTAGTTTTATATACGAACATTAGAATAGAAAATTCATGTGAAATACTCTCACTGCATCATCGTTTTGCCTAGATAATATTTAAGAAATTCATCTTCTTCATTTTAACTACTCCATTTCCATCTATCAATAATCAGTTTATGAAAAAATAATATTTAACAACAAAATATGTTTGTAGACAGTGCTGGTATATTCCTGCATTTACATTACAAGCGAATTTCTACTTACCATGAAAAATATCTTAAAACAGAAAGACATATATTTTGGAAAGTGTGAAATATTTTGAACACCTTTGCTAGCAAAATTCAATCTTCTTACAATAATGCTTACTTTTTTTCTCAGAAAAACTAATATAAGTTTTCCAAGATATTACCTTTCTGTTCATATCGTTGCCACGGCTATTAGGTCAGTATCGAAACATTTTATAATACTACATCGATAAATCAACCAAATAATAATCCAATTTTTTTGACAATGTTACCTGTTACCATAATCTATTCCATAAAGAAAACTAGATAGTACTCAAGTTTCACTCGATTACGAAATTCCGTACGAAGCCGAGAAGTTCGATTAACAAGAAATCAAGGTATTGAACAAAGAAACAATCGTTTTCTTGGGTCAGTAACAGCCAAGCAAATATCTCAAAAAAATCTTTACAGTTAACTGATTTTAGGTTTTTCTATCTGTTAATGTAGCGAAAGTAGTTGCATTTCAATCAATCAGCTTGCTGAAGTTAAATAACGAGAATATTGATTATCGAGAAATCAACAATTTATACGGTTTTTTTTTCAATCGATACATTGTCTATAGTCGAAAATATCTGAAATCGGACATTTTTACCAGTACAAACGATGTTTGTACATAAAGAGTTTTAACACATATTGCAAACAATTAGTTTATTGCGTTGGCAACAACATGTATTAAAACATGTAAATTCGGACACTGGCAATGGTATACACCACGTTTACATTGAGAGCGTTTTGAACTAGTTTTCAAGTGATCAGTTGATCGCATTGTTACACATAACGCATTAATGCTAGATATTTCGATTGGGTTGCATATAAATAACAAGGTAGCGCTCATCCTACAGATTCGCTGACCTTTTTCTGCAAGAAAATATAGTGTGATTATCATTCAAAATAATTTCCATTTGGATTATCTTATATCTCGATCCCCTTGATTGCATGAAAGCTATGAAACAAACATCCACTCTAGCAATGATTGTTTTTTCAAGAAATATCCCTATATAGATTCATATGTAAATGGCAAGCAAAGTTCAAGTTGTTTGTCTTGGATTGAGTTTGATCAAGTAGAATACAGATATCTGCCCATATTCAGTGGTTTGGAACGTCATATTTTCTAAACATGAACTCTGATTTGTTTGAACAAAATCGAGAGACAAACATTAATGTCTTTTGAAGCGTAATATTTATCGCTATACGACTGTTTCTTTAACCTTTTCCGGCTGGATGTATCCATTCGGATACATTAGGTTACTATTTTACGAAAATCTGACCTGTAGTGATGGTATCAATTTTTTTGACAATTTGATAATTAAGTTTACACATTTTAGCATAAATTTATGTATTTAGATGGAAAAAACAATTCACTTGTAAATTGATCGGTTCTACACTTGATGCTCTAAAATAGCATCCGTATGGAAATGATCTTATTCTCGTGTCTCTAAATAAACTAACTT
Organism: Macrotrachela quadricornifera; assembly: GCA_022393335.1. Taxonomy (NCBI): domain Eukaryota; kingdom Metazoa; phylum Rotifera; class Eurotatoria; order Philodinida; family Philodinidae; genus Macrotrachela; species Macrotrachela quadricornifera. The sequence goes on from JAJEKB010000806.1 coordinate 26,372, forward strand.
CGAAGCAATTAGTTATTAATTTTCCTTCATAGACCTATTGTCTATTGTATTACTAAGGCGGATTATTCACAAGACGCGAACAATAAAATATTGACATGTATCTATTTAGATACGTCTGGTCACTAGGGGACAAAAAAATCTTTTTTTTCGTCTATCCAAATTGAATATTTTGTAGTATTTTCACATCTATACCTGCACACACTGTAAAAAAAAGGATCTTTACCGAACCAAAAAACAGATCGGGGGGCGGATACACGGTCCGATCCTTTTTTGGTTTCGTAAAAAGAAAGTTTCGTACCAAACTTCTTTTTAATGAACGACAAAAAAGGTTTCGTACTGAACCTTGAGTACGAAACCTTTTTTGTCGTTCATTAAAAAGAAGTTTGGCACGAAACTTTCTTTTTACGAAACCAAAAAAGGATCGGACCGTGTATCCGCCCCCCGATCTGTTTTTTGGTTCGGTAAAGATACTTTTTTTTACAGTGATGTCCATGTTGCATCCGTAAGTTGATCTCATTTTGCTTTTCATATCTAAATTAGATCAACTTACGGATGCAACGGGGAAATTAAACTGTTTGAATACCTCTAGAGATCCCTTCAACAGTTAAAAATTACATTTAATTACCAAGTAGTTTTTCGAATTAGTCTACAATAAAGAGCAATTGAATTAATTGTATATAATAGAATAAACTTACCCATATACTTCATATGTGTGTTGACCTAAAACGAGAATATAAACATGATGATCTTGCATAGTGAAACTTACTGACGATTTTGATAGAAAGATGGTTCTGAAATAAAACACAAGTTATTCTGGATTAGATGATTAATATACCCACGAATTCCATGTGGAGGCCAATCTATAACAGAAAAGGAAATCATTTATTGAAAACAGCAAACTTGCCCACTAATTTGCAAGGTTTCGGAAAATATTGGGTTCGGCAGTGTTGCCATTGAACCTGTAATTATATAAAATTAATTAATTAATTAAGATACTAGTTTATCAAAAATGTCCTTACTTAATGATGCGCAGGACGTCTTCTACAATGTGACAAGATATTTACACAAGCACTTAATCTTAAAACATCTACTATATAACGATAATTTTTCATGAACTCACTCGTATATATATATAGCCTGCACTGGCGAAACAAAACGGTGAATGAGTAGTAGACAAAAGGGTTCCGTAAATTTTTAACAGATCCTTAAGGGTACATAAAAGGTTCTCTACATGACAATAATTTTCCGCGAACTCACTCATATATATATATATATAGATAGATCACAGCGGCGAAACAAAACGGTGAACGAGTAGTGGACAAAAAGGTTTCGTAAGTTTTCAACAGATCCTTAAGGCTACTTAAAACGTCCTCTGCATGGCAATAATTTTCTGTGAACTCATTCGTGTATATATATATATAGGCTGCACCATCAAAACAAAACGGTGAATGAGTAATGAACAAAAAGGTTCCGTAAGTTCTTAACGCATATTTAAGGGTACTATAGGTAAGTTTTTGAGGACTATCTCAACGTGCCATTAGTAACATTTTAAGGACTATCTTGAGATACTATAAGTAAATTTCTGAGGGGTATGTTAGGACACTATAAGTCACTTTTTGAGGGCTATCTTGGGGTACTTTAGGTAACTTTTTGAGCGCTATCGCAGCGTACCATTGGTGACTTTCTGAAGGCTATCTCGGACTACTGTTAGTAACTTTTCGACGACTATCTTGGAATACTATCAGTAATTTTTTCGACGGCTATCTCAGGAGTAATACGTGCAACTTTTTGAGACCTATCAAACAGTACGTCTCGTAACTACTTAAGACTGTTTCGTTGCGGAATCGATAATTTTTAAAATCTATGTTTGGGTTCTATCTCTGCCTCTCTATGAGTTATCTAAACATAGCTCATACAAGGCTTATTTGAGTTAGCAGACTCTAAAAAAATTGATGTTTTATCGAATTTTAAAGATTTGGTACTATTTTATGAGACGATTTTAAGTGTTGTGGCATGAAGATTGTTTCGTAATTTTCATACAGAATCTTTCTAAGTGCTAAAAATTGAAGAGAGTTTAGAAGTTTTACTATGAAACTATTTAGAAGTTCCATGCACCGTGTACTGGAATTTTCGTAATTTTGTATCTTTTGCTCAAAACCGTTGACAATTTCGTAAAACAACTAAAAGTATCGTATATCTCATACGAATCAATTGAAAGCTTTGTAAAATATTATAAGGTTCAACATAAAATAAGCGAAATTGTTCATAGTTTCATAAATGATATAATGGTTCGGTACATCTTTTACGGAGTCATGAACAACTCCGCAAGTGTTGCAAAGGTTCCGCCCATATTTTACGAAACCTTTGCTAGTTTCAAAAACCATATAATAGTTTGGTACGTTTTACACGAAGCCATTAACAGCTGCGCCAATTATCTGAAGGTTCAGTATACGTGTTACGAAACTGTCGGCAGTTTCGTATGGCATCTAAAGGTTGCGTATAAGTTCTACAAAATTATTCATAGTTTTGTAAGTGTTTTAATAGTTCCGCACATATTGTGCGAAACTAGCCATGGTTTAATAGATGATATACCAAACCATTACATCATTGAAGAAACTATGAACAGTTTCGTGCAATGTACGCTGAACCTTTTAATGCTTTACGAAGCTTTCGATAGATTCGTATAAGCTATACAGAACCTTTACTTATTTCACGAAACTATCAGTGGTTCCGTAAAATATGAAAAAGTTCAGCGTACATTGTACGAAACTGTTCATAGTTTTGTAAATGATGTATTGGTTCGGTATATCTTTTACGAAGCTATGACTAGTTTCGTACAACGTATCCAGAACTATTAAAGCATTTACGAAACCATGACTGGTTTCGCAGAATATATACGGAACGTTTAAATACTATGCGAAACCGCCAGTAGCTTTGTACAAAGGATACGAAACTACCGAAAGTTCAGTACATGATGCATGGAACTTCTAGAGAGTTTCGCAAACAAACTTCGGAACCTTCTACAATTTTCAGAACTTAAAAAGGTTCTTTATAATAATTACGAAACGATTAGTATGCGACGGAACTAAAAATCGTTTCGTAAAACTGTGCCAAACCTTTAAAGTTCAGTAGACCTCCTATTTTTTTTACAGTGTATATCAGAGGTGGGCTACTCAGCTGAAAAAGGGAATTAATTTGATTCGATTCATTTGAAAAAATTTTCAACTCAATTCGATTTAATCCAATAGTTTTTGAAAAAATTCTCAATTCAACTCAGTTCGATAGCTTTTAAAAAAATTCTCAATTCAATTCGTTTTAATTCAAGAATCGAACCGAATCGAGTTGAGTTGGGCGTTTTTTGATTGAGTTCCCCAGCTCTATTATTTACATACCCCGTTAATAAATTTATGAATACTTAAACATCCAGCCTGAAACTGTTGTGATTGATCAAGAGCTCGACATCGAAAACTCATCATTTCTTGAAACTTAGACCGCAAAAACTGTGATTGAATGAGAGCATAAGCTCGCAAATCTCTGATTCATTGCATTTTCAGCCTGATAAAATCTCAAATATCCTAAACTAACATTGAAAATCTATGATTCAATGAACTGTTCAGGTACAACACTTTTATTGATTGGAAGCGCAACACCAAAAATCCTTGATGGAATTGACTTCTGACTTGAAAAACTCTAATTGTGAAGAAAGCGAGCTCGAAAACATCCGTTTCTATGAAACCTGGAGCCAAAAACTGCGCATGGCTCAAAGTGCGACATTAGAAAACTTTAATTGGCTTATTTTCCATATTGCGAAAATCGGTTTCGTAATCTTACGCTTATTAAACCTGCGGACTATGGCCTGGCACAAACAGACATATACACGAAATCCTATCAGTATTTTTCATATAACCTCACTTCGGTCAAAAGAAAAAATCTATTTGAAAAAATTGCAAAAAAACTAATAGTACCATTCGATTCCCCGACCCCGATTACCTTTGGTCAAACTTTATAAAAAATCATTTTTTTCGTAAAAAAAGCCTTTTTTAACAAAAAAAATTAGTTGAAAAAATTGAAAAACTAATACTGCCATGCGATTCCACGACCCCGATTACCTTTGGTCAAACTTTATAAAAAATCATTTTTTTCGTAAAAAAGCCTGTTCTTTGTGTAAAAAATTTAATTTCGAAAAATTTTGAAAAACCGACACTACCAATCGATTCGCCGGCCCCAAAAACCTATGTATCGAATTTTTCTTTAAACTACTGATGGGTTTTCATTGGTTTAGTGAATGCTGAATTCTGATTGGCTTGGTCGGACAGACAGACAGACAGACAAACTTTAAGCATTTTAGCTGGTGCATTTAAACGCCCTATAACCTTTTCTTTCAGAAAAGGGAATTATTTGCTCTTCTATTGACATTTACTTGAATATTAATATCATCATATAGATATTTACTCATCCATCTGTGATTCGTAAGAGATTTAGATTCATCTGCACTTTTGTTTAAAAGAATGAAATCTTGTTTTTTTAATGTTTTTTTACGTGTTTAATGATTTCGATGAATTGATCCATGATAGATGAATGTTATGTAGAATAAAAATATTATCGAATATACGGGATGATTCACCTATTTTTACTAGATTTTTGTCACTTTATTGTTTTTTTACAAAACATCAGAATTTTTTTTATTTCTATATGATTAGATAGAGCATTGATTACTCTATTCACTAGTATAGTTTTTGTTTGATTTATCTCATGTGTTTGTTAAAAAATGAGTAAAGTTTCGTGAAGTAGATTAAAAAAATTTTTTCTTTAATCTTAGGTTAATTCAAATAATTATAACGTATTGGACAAATGACTATATTTTGTTTTTATACAGTTCGATGGAGAAATAAATTCTCTATCGAGCTATATATTTTTTAGCATCTTATTTTCCACTTTGTCTGAAAATTTATTGAATGTTTAGCAAATTTTTTTGATAAAAATTCATTTATTCGTTTTTGTCGAGTAAACTACAGGATGGTTCACCTATTTTCACTAGTTTTATTTTCATTAATACTGGATGGTTCATCTAGTTTTACTAGCTTTATATTAATGAAAATAAAACTAGTGAAAATAGGTCAGCCATCCTATAATTTATTCGACAAAGACAAATAAATGAATTTTTATCAAAAACATTTACTTAAACATTCAATAAATTTTCAGACAAAGTGGAAAATAAAATGCTAAAAAATATATAGCTCGATAGAGAATTTATTTCTCTATCGAACTATATAGAAACGAAATATATTCATTTGTCCACCACGTTATAATCACTCGAATTACTAGAAGGAGATATGTCGGAATTTCATAAAAAAAAAATTTTTTTAACGTACGTCACGAAACTTTACTCATTTTTTAACTACTACATGAAATAAATCAAATGAAAACTATACCATTGGATAGAGTAATCAACGCCCTATCTAATCATACAGAAATAAAAAAAACTCTGATGTTTTGTAAAAATACAATAAAGTGACAAAAACTAGTAAAAATAGGTGAATCATTCTGTATTAGAATGTATTCACCATGTTGTATTCGATAAACAACATTATCTAGTTCATAAACGTGATTGTGTGAATTGATATGAAAAAAAACTCGAATCAGTAACTAACTTTCCTTACATAACAAGAAATGTAAAGATAAATTATGGACGAGAATAGAAAAAGAAAGAATTTTATTATGTAGTATGCGTCATAAACGAATAAAGCACAACACTCTATCGAATATCTATCGATACATGCGTCATGCAATTGTTTAAATAGAAAGAAATCACAGTATAATAAGCTCAAAAATGAATACGTTTATAGTTTGATTATTTATGATAATTTTTTCATGCTCCAATGACTTTTTTTTATATTAATTCTATAAATGTCTGTTTTACGTAAAAGCAAAATAAAAACGATTGTCGAAAGACAGAAAAAACTATTCATTCTAATTTAGTATTTAACGATGATAAAGAATTGAACATTAATTTGATATAATTATGTTGTTGTTTTTTACACTTCTATATCTATTCTCGTTGTTCAACAGAATTATTTTCAATTAAAATCATATTCTAACGGTTATTTGGAGTACCTATGTACAAACTAATGGAATACTAATTAATATTATTTTTATAATCCAGTTTATGAAATAGAACTTCAATCGTCAGTTTATGTATAACAGACTTTCAACACTTAACCAATTCTCCACATTGAAATTACCAAAGACTCTCCGTTGTCAGTCTACGGGAATCTACATATTTCATTATTCTTCGAAAAATTCATCGGAGATTTTTCATTTAACAAGATGCTTTCTCGAAAATTTTCCGAGATTTGGAGTTTTTATGGAATTCTGAGGATAACTTCTTAGCGTTTTCCCGATAATAATCATTAACGACCTGGGGTCCTGGGAGAGTTGCTAATGGATCCCTGAGCCATCTCTGAATTCCACAAGGATTCAGTCAAGAAAATCCTGAGCGATTTTTCTAGGCAACATCGAGTGAAGATTGTGCAGCAGGGTCGGGCTAAGCAGACGATCAAAAAGTGAAACTGTGTAAAACTCTGAAATTTATATGATGTGACCCACCAGCTTTTAAGAACTTCAATAGGCTTTTACAAACGGAATCGTTTCCGACAATAAATTTTGTTTCCGGAATCTGTACTCAATTTCGCAACCGACTATACCATGGAAACTCGGTAAAATAAATGATTGACAAACGAACTAAAATAAGTCACATAAGGTGCACGACCGATCTTGCTGGTGATTATAAAAAGGTTAAATGATTTTTACTGCAAGCTAGTCATATCTACTATGGCTATTATCCCATTGCGACGATAATAGGCCCTCTTAAACATGTATTTATCTATTTTACAGAAAGTCACTTACCTAGCAACATGTGGAATACATCGAATCCAAACAATAGCCACTCCAAGTGCTACCGTTCGATTTATCAGAAAATTCTTCCACTAACCCGATTCCACTTAGACTCAACTCAAGTCAAATAGCGCATCCGGACAGGGTATACCGGGAAAAGGGCTCCGTTTAACCAATATTTCCTAGGAAAGTGGTTTTTTTTGGCAGACAACCCCTATTGAAATGGTACCATCGGATTCAGCACGAAATTCTGCACCTAACTCATTCCGAGTTAGACTTAACTTAAGGGCACCCCCCTTCTTAGCAAACTCAATTTTTCAAAAAAATTCGAAGTTCAGTTTTTTTCATAGAAAGATGCGCCGGAATCGTAGCTTTCAGAAGATATATAGGTTTTTAAAAAACGAATGGATTTTCATAGATTTATCGAAAAAAAACTCGACCTCGCTATCATGTGTTCAAAAAATGTTGTGATTTTTAAAAATTTTTATTTTTTGAAAATTGAGTTAATTTTGGTATCACCATTGAATAGAACACTTTTGTATCGATCCTTAAGCATTTCCTAACAGATAAAGATGTGGATTATTGGTTTATGACTTATCCTTAATATTGAGCATTTGAACTAGAAGTGCATAGTGTATGAGTCAGTCTGTGAAAGCTTAAAGTTTTTTGTGAGAAAATTAAACAAATATATGAAGAATGAATCTATTATGTGGTTTTTAAAAATAGTTTTCGTTCTTGATGTCAGATAGATGCAGATATCAGATAGTATGTTTCACAAGTAGTGATACCTCATGTATTTCCATTTTTTATTTTTTTCTTTCAAGGGTAAGGATAAATGAGTGAAGAGTAAGAGTCTATGTGAATCAGTATATTCATAAAATACAACAGTATAATAAGAATTCTATACACTACTTGAACTAGATGTGAAAAACTAACTGAGCATGATGGGTGATGTCAATTTACCCTATTTGTAAGATATTTTGAAGAAGACTAGCGATATATATTGAATATCTGCCATTTTATTACGATTTTTTTTGAATTTCAACAAAAAAAAAAGAAAAAAAAATTTTCGAAACTTATTTATCGTTTTTCTCAAAACATGGTTTTTCGATGGTAAAGTCGAAATAACTCTCGCTGGGTTTAAGATATTTCTAAAATTTTTTTTTTGTTTTAGAGGTCCAAATAAGAGTTAACTTTTGTCCGAACGGATTCTCTATAACTAACTCCTAGCCTGAGAAAAGCGAAATTTACTGTCACTGGGTCACCCGTTTTTGTGATGATTTACACACCATGTCGACTAAAATGTTCATAAAAAATGAATGAAGAAGAATTTTAAAATTCTGTTCGGACAAAAGTTGGGCACAGACGTTAGCTTTAATTTAAAACCAACCCGAGCTCTCTACCTTTGATAGTGATGAAGTTATTAAGGGTCCGCTGGAAGGTAGTAAATCAACTATAAGTTGAGCAAAGTATGGCATATCAGGCTGAAATTTTTATCACATGAGTTTCTCATCAGGTTCCCTCATCGTAGAAAATTTCAGCTCAAAAAGACTGTTTTAAGTGGAAAATCCATTGGGAGGGGGGGGGGTGCCCTTAACTGAAATAGCGAATATTGACCAGAAATATCGAATATGATGCTAAGTTTTCTTACGTTTAGAAACCGTCGATTTTCACATTTAAACCAAAGAAGCATCGATAGAAAATGATTAATCTTAGAATCATAACAAATTCGCTAAATTTACGGGAAATTGACGCAAAGTTCATTGAGATAAGACTTGAGTGGAATTTCACCTAGACGCTTCCTCCCTACTCCTTTTAATGGTGACAACACTTTTTAAAACTATCTCTCAATTCAGGAAAGCATCATGGAAACTTTGGTAATGTTAGCTAATACAGCACCGTTTGGGTGAGATTTCACTCACACCCAACACCCAGACACACCCCGATGACCATGCCAACCTCCCGTCGACCTTTCCTGGATCTTATAGAAGCTTCGTGAAAAGTTTGGTGATCGTAGCTTTTACAGAGACTGAATGTATAGCGAACAGACAGACAAATATTCTTCTTTATATATAGAGAGAATTCAGTAAATGATAGTAGTGACAAAATTAAAATAGAATCTTCTCGTATTCTAGCGACATATTATAAAATATTTTTGATTGCTAGTTATGAATGTTATTTAGGAAAGAAAAGAAAAGAAAAGAAAATTATCTCATATAAAAAAAAAAGAAAGAACGTTCTTTGAATAATAAGATGAATCATTTTCAAAATTTTACGAAAAAGCAGCATTGTCATATATGACAATGCATTTTTTATTCTATATTATTAACGTAAAGAAAAAGAAAGGAAGTTGTAAAAATATGGGGGTGCCGTCCCAATATTTGACTCAATATTACACATAAATATTGCATTTCTTCCAGTCAACGAATGCATTGTCATCATTAGATTGATTTTTTTTCCCTTATATTTAATTGACGTCATATATAGATATATAAATATTTATCCAGATTATTTTTTTAAATTGATAAAACGAAACTTCGAAAGACGTCTAGTGAAAAACAAAAAAACAATAACAACAACCAACGCAAACATTTGTCATGTAAGCATTGATTTATTCATCTGTTGCTAGTTTTTAAACTAAAAGCATGTATATATATATATATGGAGAAATTTTAATAAATTTCAAGTTGTTTTAGTTTTTTTTTGTTCTGATCATACGTTATTATAAATTCTTCACATAAATAATAGGTTTGTTTTTGTATATAAGATGATAGGTTTTTTTTCATATGTTATTATATATTCCAAATTACTTTAGACTTTTTAAACCCAATATATTTATCTGAATTTTGTTTTTTATAGTCTCTCCATAGCATGAGATCGAATTTTATCTTATTAAATAAATATACAGGAAAAGAAATACGTAATAGAACCAACTATTTGTAGAGTGATGATAAGATAGGACTGACTCAGGTCGGTCAACTTCCAGGGAAAATATTTATTTTGTCACTGAAATATAAAAGAGACATATGATTTTATAGAAGACTAATCGAAAATTTCTCACTTTCTTCTTCCGTGATAAATGTAGGTGTGTGATAAGGAGAGGTAGACTTGGATTTTTTACTTTGTTATTCATTACTTATTAATTCTGTAGGTGTATTGACAATCTTCTTGTGAATAATAATCAGTAGTACATTAAAACCTTGACCCCATATTCCAGAAAATATTTATCTAAGATCAATAAAACTTTGATCATATATATATATTTATTTATCTTTTTTTCGTTCTACCATTATATGATAAGAAATCTTTCGAATATATATTAAACTACCAATTCTTAAATTTTTTAGAAACAAAAAAAAATAAACGAAAAATGTTACAAAGTAGACGTGAAATTGTACCATTTAATCAGATACAAGGTATTACATCAACAAATGTTTATGCCTATTCAAATGGTGATAATCATTTTTATGCTGTTGAACGAAATTATTATCATGGAATATTTTTGGGTTTTAAATGGGAATGTATTGAATTTGCTCGTCGATGGCTTTTAATGCGTAAAAGTTGTATTTTTCCAAATATTCCACATGCTGCTGATATATGGCATCAATTAAAAACTCTTGAACGTGTTACTGATGGAAAACAATTTCCATTAATTAAACATTTCAATGGTTCATCACAAAAACCAAAACGTGATTCATTACTTATTTATTCACGTAGTTCAGAATTACCATTTGGACATATTGCTATTATTTGTGATGTTGTACCCGGTTTTATTCGTGTAGCTGAGCAAAATTATGAATATTATAATTGGTCAGATAATTATTCTCGTGAAATTCCATTAAAATTTAAAAATAATTCTTATTATATTGAAGATCAACATGAAGTATATGGTTGGATGGAAATTGAAAATAGTGAAAATTTAGAACCATTAGATGAAACAAAACTTCATTTAATTTTAAAACAATATCAACAATCAAGTTCTATTGGAACATTAGAACGTTGTACAATACCAAATAAAAATTCTCATTTACCATTATCATGGTTAAATCAAAATGATAAAGCTGAAAATTTATTTATGCAATTATATGGAACTGATCTAATACGTACTGATACAAATACATTACCATATTATAAAGCTAATCAAGATTTATTATTAAATATCGGTGGTGTATCAAATGAACTTCATGAAATGTTTCTTAATGCAACAGGTTATGTATTAGAAAATGATGATTTATTAAAACATTTTTGTATACCAGAAATATTTTGGTCTAAAATTCGGCAATCATGGTTAAATGAAAAAGATTTAACAATGACTGGACGTTTTGATTTAGCATATAATGGTAAAGAAATAAAAGTATTTGAATATAATGCTGATAGTGCATCAGCTTTATTTGAAATAGCTGTTATTCAAGAAAAATGGGCACAAAAAATTAATTTTGAACGTACATTTATGTCAGGATTTCAATTACATCGTATTTTAGTTAAAAATTGGAAGAAATTTTCTTCTATAAAACGTGTACATATTTTAATTGATGATGATCCAGAAGAATTATTAACAGGATATTATATGCAAAATGTATTAAAAGATGCAAATATTGATTCTAAATTATGTATGATGACAAATGATTTATATTGGAAAGATTCAAAAATAATTGATAGTGATGGTTATGAAGTTAAATTAGTATGGAAATTATGGATGTGGGAAACTATATTTACTAATTATATTCAATGTCAAAATGATGGAATTTTAAATAAACAAATTAATGGTGAACATCCAAATTTATGTGAAATATTTTTAAATGATCATATTCATATAATTGAACCATTATGGAAAGTAATACCAAGTAATAAAGCTATATTACCAGTTGTATGGTCATTATATCCAAATCATCCAAATATTTTACGTAGTGAATGGATATTAACAGATAATTTAAAACAATTACAATTTGTTAAAAAACCAATTGTTGGTCGTTGTGGTCATAATGTGACATTATATGATGTTAATGGTGAGTCAGTTATTGATGAAACAAATGGTAAATTTATTGATAGAAATTGTATATATCAAGAATTATTTTCATTAACAAATTTTGATGGTTATTATCCTATTATTGGTAGTTGGGTTGTACATGGATCATTTGCTGGATTTGGAATACGTGAAGATAAAAAATTAATTACAGATGGCGATAGCCCGGTGACTGCTTGTTGTATAGTATGGAAATGAATATCAATAGATTTTTAATTAGAAAATTAATTAATTAAATAACTTTATTTACTTTCTTTTTTTTCTATAATCATTAAAATGAAACTTTTTTTATGTCAAATATTATTTACTAGCAACATTCTTTGTATATTATCCGACCATTTTTATTTACAATTAAACTAAAATATATTACTTATTATTTGCTTTTATAAAAACAATTTTTTAAATAAAGATATAAAGTACGAATTTCATTAATGAAATAAATCAATATTCATATTGTATCTTATGATATATTTTAATATATGAGGAAAAAATTTGTGATAATATTTCTATTAATATATCCTTGCCATTAATTTTTAAAAAAACATTTCAAAGAATACTTATTGTGTAAAAGAAAATATTCTAGTTCAAGATGTAGGCGTATCAATAAAGAAAGTTTGTGACATACATTTTTGATTCTCAAAAAAAAATAATGAGTGGCACAGATTAAATGACTGTATTTCAATTTTTCATCACTTCATACGTTATATTAAAAAATAAAATATGCCGCAAGATGCATCGTGAAAAGCTTATTTTAATTATACATTGCTTGCTTTTCAAAAAAAAAAGTCACCCAAAGGCGCATACGTAAAATAAATTATTTTTTGTCAGTTGTAGAGTTGTTTACGCTGCGTTTTGTGACATATTTTTTGTTTTCAATATAACGTATTAAAGAATAAAAAATTGAAATACAGACGTTATTTTTTTAAAATAAAAAATGTACGTAGCAAAATTTCTTTATTGACTGTCTGATTGTGTGATTCATCGCCAAAACATGCTTTATTGAAAAGAAATATCGTCGAAATCTTTTGATGATCGATATCAGTATCTTTTCCACGAACAATTTTTCTTTTTGCCAACCAATCTTATCCTTCGCTTTTTCCGACATATATCATACATTGTTACGTATACCAAAAGAAAGACCAGATATCATCCTATCATGTCATTGACAGTTTTGGTCTTTAAAATGTGAATAGCAGAAAATCAGTATAACTGATGTGCACTTCGTTAAAAGCTTCATCGCCGAAAGAATAGATTGTCGAAAGTTATATCGCCGAATTTCACTAATCTGCATTTCAAGGATATGGCTTTCGACGAAGTGCATACTAACCATTGCGTAAAACGCGTATTTGTATCTTATATTTAACATTTTTACAAAGTAGAGTTTTTTCTTGTACAAAACTACATATAAGTTTTGCATCACAATGACATTTTATTTTTCTTATAAACATCACATTCATTTCAAATTGAATATTTTTTCCTATTTTAATCTGATAACAAACATATAATTAAGATTGAATTAGAAAAGAAAAATTTTTTTAATAATATTCTTTAAGAAGAATGTAATTTGCCCGTTGCACACAAAAAAACAAACTAGCCTATCGAAAAGAAAAAAGAAAAAGAAAAACAAAACAAAACAAAAATTTTTGTCAGACATTTGCAAACACACACACGCATATACAGAAATATTTGATCATTAATATAATTTGTACAAAATAATAGAAAATGTTTTATTTTTCTAATTGACTATTAGTTCGATTTGTTGGTGATGATGAAGAATCTCTTGATGGATTATTTTCATTACTAAGTGTATCATTGATAATTAATGAATTATTTTCATTATTAATTAATTCAGTTATACGAACAGATATACCATCAACTGTTATTGTTGTTGTTCGATGTGTTGATGATGAATTTGATGTTGTTGATGATGATGATGACATTGATGAAAGTGATGATAATTTTATTTTTTTTCTAAAAAAAATTTTGTTTTGTAAAAAAAATTTTTTTAAATTTCTAATATTTACTTTTTTTGCTGTATATGAGTTTTTTTATTTCGTTCATTATTTGTTGATTTATTTTTATGATTATTATTATCATTTATTTGTCGTTGTTTATTATCTTTTAATTTTGATAATTGATGTTTTGTAGATTTTTTTTGATCATTTTCATTCTGAAGTTTTTTATTAATTATTAATGATGATGTTGATTTAGTTGAACGTGATATTGAACTAATTGTTGCACGTTTTTTTGTTGTTGTGGAAATTTTTGATGATGATGATGGTGAAGCTGAACGGTATGATCGTGTTGTTGTTGTTGATGATGCTGGAGATGATATACTTTCATTAAAATGTTCATTAGGAAATGTTCGTCGTGTATGAGTATTATTTAAATGTATATTTTTACGTTCTTCATGTTGAAATTCTTCATCATCATCATCATCATCATCATCTTGAACATCTGTATCGTCACTTGTTGATGCATCAGATGAATAATCATCATCTGTTTTACGTTTTGATCGTGGTAATTGTTCAATATGATCACTTAATACAAGTTTTGGTTTTCTAAATAAAAAATTATGTTTTATTTTAATCAAACGTATGATGCTGGCTAAAGTTAGTAGAGTCCGTTTTTTAGTGGTTTTTCATATATTTTTTTTTCGAATGATAATGAACTGTAAGTGTAAACATATGCATTTCAGTGTGATCTTTGTGATGGTGTAGTCAGATTTCCTCATTTTCAATTTCAAGTTGCAGAAAATAGAAATTACGTTTTTGAAAACAATGCAAAAAACCGTTTTGATTGCTATAAAATAAAGTGGCGAATATCTTACTAGCTTACAGATAACATTTTAAAAATAAAGAGCAGTTTTTATGTCAAATTTGGCTTAAAAATCGCGCTGTTTTTTTCTTTTAAGCGTAAAAATATTAGCGGTGTGTTAATAAGATATTTGCGAGATTTCGGAAATACTTTATTTTGTAGCAAAAATTGTCCTCTATCTGATGTAAGATCGTAAAAAATGTGCTCATTTACAATTTTGTCGTAGCAATCTAAACATTGAGTTTGACAAGCGGTTTTTTGCATTGTTTTCAAAAACGTAATTTCGATTTTCTGCAACTTGAAATTGAAAATGAGGAAATCTGACTACATCATGGGAAAGATTACACGGAAATCCATATGTTTACACTTACAGTTCATCATCATTCAAAAAAAACTATATGAAAAACACTAAAAATCGGACTATTCTTATTGAAAAAAAAACGCAATATTTTGTAAAATAAATATTTTTAATTGTATAGTTTACCGAGTTGCTGTTCCTTTTCGTGAATCACACATTTCACATCGAAATGCTACACATGGATTTTTATATGTACATAATGAGCAATCCCATGTTCCATCATTAACAATTACACGTGATCGTTTTGTTCTATAATAAAAAAAAAAGAAAGAAAACAAACAATTAAAAAAGTAATTAATTCTTATCATACTTTCGATCTGTCATAATTTAAAATATCGATGATTCATATAAATCAAATCATAATCTAAAAATATAAAGATTTCAAAAACAATATATATGCTTTTTTTTATTTAATTTTTTTCTGTATATTTTTTATTTTTTTCATTATCAACTTTTTTTTTTAAACGTTCAGTATTTTCAAGTTTTGCTTGACGATCAGCAGCAAATTTTCGATAATTATCAATACCTTTTGGTACTGTATTTAAAAATTCTTTTACATTTGAATATGTTCCATCAACAGCATTACCCATACGTAATTGCATACCAGAAAAACGTGTATTACATGATTGATCACAATATGGAGCTTTTTCTGTTAATTTACACATACATAAATCAGCTAATTGAAATTTTGTTGATGTAAATTTAAATGGACGAAGATCACCTTTTAAACGTTTACATGTTTGATCGCAAAATGCCTTTAAAATTAAAATTTAATTTAAATAACAAAAAAAAAAGAAAATTATAAATTTTACTTGATGTTGAACATAACCACAAGAACACCAATAATATGTTTTATTAGCAAATAATTCAGTTTTAACAGGTTGAAAACCAGCAATACGTTTTCGATGATGACTAGCTTCAGGATTTGAACGTGTTTGAAATGATGTCTTCAAAAAATCCCAAAATGGTATACGAATATTCTAGATAAAAAAATATTAATAACAAAAATAAAACATTAAAATAATGAAAATATAATAAATAAACGTACGCACACGTTTTGATAGATTTATTTGATAAGAATTTATTATTAAACGATTGAGATTTGATGAATAATGAAACATGATTATCTAAAAACTAAAGATAATGTCTTAACATTGGAAAGAAGCGTGGAATAATATATATAGATTTTATATATACATATAACCAAAAAAAAAGACAAGAAAAAGAAGTAATAAAAAAAAACTCATATTATGATATATACATATAAAATAATCATGACGGGTTTTTCATTTAATATTTAAAGTGATGTATTAAATGCTTCTTTAATCATTGTTTTAACATGATTAACAATAGTTGGTGTATCACTGAAATGAATCTATAAAAAAAAATTAATTAATATTAAAAAATCTATTTTCATACGAATTTTTTTACTTTAAATAAATAAGGTTGAATATCACTATAAGATGTATCAAAGACTAAATCAAGTTCAGATAAATGAGGCGGTTTAGGTACATAATCCGGTTTATTACTTCAAAAATAATCAAACAAATATAAATGATTATTTCTTTAAAAAAAAAATATTTTCCTTACATTATTTCAGTTATTTGAAAAATACGTTCTGTAAGTGTATCAGAAAGTTTTTCACGCATAAATTGTCGTTCTAAAATAAAAATAAAAATTTTCCAATAAAATCAAATATTAAATCCAATACCATTTTCACTAGATAATTGCATTTGTTCAATTTTAATTGTCCAAATTTCCCATGGAATTTCTTCAGGTTTAAATACCCAACGAGCTTTTTTCTTTTGATAAAATTCAAGTGTAATCTATTCAAAATATTATATTTTATATAAAAATATTTGCAGCAGTAGTAAGAGCTATTGTATTTCTTTTTTTCTACTACTAACTTACATGTTTAAATTCTAACAAATAACACAAAATATTTTTATGCCTATAATAGCGCCATCTATCTTGATTTTTTTAGCAGAAAATTGTCTTCTTTTTTTTTTGCTTGTATGCTATTTATGTAAGTATCAATCTGCACCTCATAATTAGGTGCTTCATTTTCCACAAGGTTCGCTTCTCTATCTGCCAATGTCGAGAAAATCATTTTGCAAAAAAAAAGATATCGTATTCTATTTACTTAGGATTAATCAGAAGTTTATAGCTCTGCATATAAAGTTTAATAAAATACTAGATTAAAAAAAGATCAATTTTTTAATGTTGCATTTCATATTTTTTCAAAGATTTCTGTATAAAATACTATATTTCCAATAGATATGTTTATATTTATTCATAGTTTCTTTTTTTAAATTTAATTACTTGTCCACTACGATTCGATTCAGATGAACGAAGTTTATCATGAAATTGATTAATTTTTTCAGCTACTGTACGTTGAAGTTCTTGACTAGTTACTTGAAGCTAAAATAAAATAAAATCAATTAATAACTTATATAAATCTATTCAATATTCTTACATAAGTAAAATCAATATAATCACAATCAATATCTGTAGAACCTAAAGTTCCAACTGAATAACTATCATCACCTTTTGTATGATACTAAAATTATAAAATCAATTTTTTTTTTTTTTGTAAATGTAAAACAAACTTTTCCAACACAACGATGAAATAAAATTGTATGAAACATACAAGAAACTACTTCATCAATTTGTCGACCTTCAACAGCAAATTCAAATGTTTGCGATCGAGCATTCATTTTATCTGAAACATAATACGAAAAAAAAAATTATTTTTTTTTCCTCAAATAATTCAAAGAAAAATAATTATGATGAAGAAGTTGGTAATTTTTTAGATTTTTTTAAAGCACAAGCTTCTTCATAAGGTGGTTGAATTGGTGGTTGAACTGGTTGTAAATATGATTGTTCTTGTTCTAATGGATATGTTTTATCTGAATCAAAACCATCTAAACTTCCACATGCAATAAATGGAATAATAATTGATGATTTTTCTTGAATATTTAATGTACGTTCATATGTATAAATAAATGGTTCATCTATATTTGGAATAAAATTTTCTGGTAAATGAAATTGTCGACATATAATAAATGATTCAACAGATGAATTTCTTGATGAACGTGGTTTAGCAATAACAATATCATCAAAAAATAATTTTAATTGTTGATATAATAAATCAATATTTTTTGTACGAAATATTTTTGATACAAAATTTCCATTATCAGATAAAACATGTAAACATATATTTAATGCTGCTAAAACAAGATTACCTTGAATAAATTCATCAATATCATGTAAACCTGTTACATCAGGTGCACCATCACATATAACAAGATCAGCTTTATTTATTTCATTATCAGATTTTTTAAAACATTTAAGAATATCTTCAATTGTTGAACGTTTTGTTATATCACCTTTTATTTGTTCAACACCAGGTAATGGTGCCATTGTTTGTAAATCAACAGCAACAATTTTAACTTGATCATCAATTGAATCTGTTTTATATAATGTTCGAGAAAGTACTTGTGACCAACTTCCTGAAAAATAAAATGAACATAACAAGGTATAATTTTAAATTTATTCAAAAGTTAATTATCATTATTTCGAACAAAGCAGTTGAATACAAAATTTTTAAAACAAAAAAGAAATTCCTATGTCGATGCAAACTATCACGTATTTTATGTTTTTCTTTAAAAGATGCCGCTATAAATACAGTACATATTATCATTCTACTTGATAAGAATGATATATGATTGGTGAAGAAATAGAATTGCAAAAGATGATGAAATTATATCTTATCCAGTGATGTCAAACTTGAAAACTGAACTTAAGTATTCAAGTTTCCAATTCTTCTTCTCACATCTCAATATTCTGAATGCAAGTTTCAAGTTTGACATGTATGGAAGAATGTTTATCATAAATATCATACCAGGTGCAGCACATAGATCTACCACACGTTTAACATTATCATTTAAAATATTAAATTCACTGTTAATTTGTAAAAGTTTAAAAGCAGATCTTGCTCGAAGACCTTGTTCTTTTGCCAAACGATAATAAATATCTCGTTTATCTTTCGTTGATTTACCCATCTGAAAGACAAAAAAAAAAAAAGATACAAACATAAACGAACATTTATACACAAGACAAGAAAAAAGAAAACAAATGAAATTTAATGGGATTATTTAGATGTATTTTTTAGTTTAGGTCTTTCAAATGTTTGTTTTAAACCACCAGCATGTTCATGATGAAATTTAATATTTGATTGTTTATCTGATGCCCATGGTGAATTATGTGCTGTTGTATCTTGATCAACTAAATGTGTATATTTTGTACGTCCAGCCATACCAAAATTTTTAACTTGCATAACTTTTGGTAAAACTGTTTTATCAAAATGATCTTCTAATGTTGGTGCGCTATAATCTCGTTTATATATATCATCACTTTTATCCTAAATAAAAGAAAATAATATATAAAATATAAGAAAAATAAATTCATACCATAAAGAATGCACCACGATGATAATATTTTTGTAAAAATTTATATTTCTGTTTTGGTGCTTTATTTACAGTTTCTTTTGGATTTTTCTTTAATTCAGCTAGTCGTTCTTCTTCTGTCATATTATGCCAACGTTCAAGTTCTTGTTGTTCATGTTCACGTCTTGAAAAAAAAAGAAGAAATTCAAAATAATTTAGAATTTTTTGTATTTTTTTGGTACTTACTGATTACGTTCATCACGATCACGTTTTAATCGTTTAAGTTCACGTAATTTCCATGCATCATAAGCAGCTTCACTATCTTCATCATCTGTATCAAAATCACATTGAATACCATCAGTTGTTTCTTTTTCTTTTAATTGTTCTTCTCGTCTTGCTGCTTCAATTATCTATTTAAAAGAAAACAAATTATTTGAAATTAAAAAAAAAATTTATTTTAATTTTACATCTCGTGTTCGTAATTTTTGTTCATGTTTAATACGTTTTTTTTCAATTTGTAATTGTAATTGATGTTTTTCTTCAGCTTCACGTTCAGCAACTGTACGACGATCATCTCTAGAAAAAAAAATTTATTTCTTATTAAAAAGAAAATTTTTTTTTTGTATTGATTTACTTTCGAACAAAAATAGGTTTTAATCTTGGCATACCATCATCATCTTCTTCTTCATCATCTTCCTCTTCACTTTCGGATTCTTCGGATGGTTCTATTTCTTCTTCTTCTGGTTCTTTTTCATCTTCAACTTGAAGTAATTCCTTTAAATAAAATTATATGAATTAAAAAAAAAAAAAATTTTCTATATGTTTTTACTTCTTCTTTTTCTTTTGCTTTCATACGTAATCTTTGTCGACGACGTTCAACTTCTTCTTCATCAAGTTCTTCATCATCATCAGATGATTCAATATCCATTTTAACACGATTATTTGATGTTTTATCATCTATATCCATTTTATCAACTTCATCTTCTACTTGTTCCTCTTCTTCTTCTTCGTCTTTTTCTTCATCTTCTGAACTTTGTAAAATTTCTGGATCAATAATTCGACGATGTCGATGAATTCTTAAAAGAATTTAAAAAAAATAAAATTTTAAATATTTATTTAGATATTAATTTACCGATTACGTTCATCATCATCTGTAGGAATTTCACGTGTTTGTAAACGACGAATACGACGATCTTCTTGTTCAATACGACTAACTAAAACAAAAAAAAACAATTTTTATTTTTTATTTATTTTTTTATTTACCTGAAGGTGCTTTAATTTGTTCTTGTTCTTGCTCTTCTTCATCGTCATCATCATTTGCTTGTAAAGAATTGGCATAATCTGGTCTAAAGAAAAGGATTTCTTTCATAAAGAAACAAGAAAAAAAAAAAGAAATAGTTAATCTTACAATTTTCCAGCAACGTAACGATGAACTTTAACTTTTTGTGTAACTAATTGTCCTTTAGAATTTCGAACACTTATTGCACCAGCAGTAGAAAGTGATGGTGCTTTAAAAAAACCTTCATCGATATCGATCATTTTAAGACCAGCTGATAGATATACTACACAAACTTATGCAAAATGGATGATCAAACAAATAAAGAAATTACTTCATAGACGGTCATTGAAGGTTATCGAATCAGATATAAACATATCTAGATGACGCTAATTATCAATAGTAAATTCTTTTATTATCATTTTTTTGTTTTTAATATTATAAATATTGAGAAAAGATAAGATAAAACTGTTATATAATTTATAGTTTAAAATCTAAATGAAAGGTGAAACAAATACTTTAGATAATAAATTACAATATATTCCACCCTCAAATGATTTTAAAGGTATAATAATTGCTTGTGGAATTCTTATTTTATTTATTCTATTTTGGTATCATGCTTTATTTAAAATTAATTTAATAGAAACAAATTGGTTGGATATTATTGGAACATTTATTATTTTAGAATTTTTATATACAGGTTTATTTATTACTTGTCATGATGCTATGCATGGTGCAGTTAGTTATCGCGTGAGTTTTTTTTATAAGAATTAAAATAACATAAGTTTCTCACAGATTTTTCATTTTGCCGAAATCGAGAAATAAGGTTCAGACAGAATTCAATTAACTTATATTCGATATAGATTGATCTCTTATGTCTGTCCTTTTTAAAACAACTCTGAAAAAACAAATATAAATAAGAAAGAATACAAATTTATTAATCGAATCAGTATTTTTCATGTTATTATAGTATCGACGATTAAATAATGTTATTGGTCATATTTGTATTTCTGCATATGCTTGGTTTGATTATCGTTATATGTATGAAAAACATTGGTGTCATCATAACCATACAGGTATTATTAATAATGATCCTGATTATCATAATGGTCAATCAAAAGGATTTTTTTCTTGGTATACTCACTTTATGTGGGAATATATTTCTATAAAACAAATTAGTAAAATGTCTATATGGGTTACTATACTTTTATTAATATTTTCTATTTCAATTAATAATATTATTCTTTATATGTTAATATGTGGATTATGTAGTTCATTACGTTTATTTTATTTTGGTACATATATTCCACATCAACCAAGAATAATTAATGGAAAATATGAAGAAATAATGTCATGGGAAAAATCTGGATCATCAAATGTTAATCGATTTATTAGTTTTTTATGTTGTTATCATTTTGATTATCATTGGGAACATCATCGATGGCCATATGCACCTTGGTGGGATTTATGGAAATGTAAAGAAATGAAACGAAAAATGAATTATTTTTAAAAATATACTATATTATAAAAAAAACATTTGTTAGGGCACTCTTTTGTTTGAGGCTAAAAATGTGAAATTCATGTATCTTCTTTAGTATCATTATACTAATATAAAACAACAAAAATGACGAAGCTCTTACAGATGATTGTTGCTCTCCAATGATAATAAATTGTCAATATATCGTTTTATCTTATTTCTTTCGCGTAAATCTTTTGTCTGAAGCGGTATTTCTTAATTCTCTTGTTGTTATTCGTGCATTATCTGTTTTCGCATTTATCATTAATCTAACTGATCAATACGGCTGTTCTATGTATTCGTTTAATTTCACAACAACTCCTAAAAATGCTACTATATATCTTGATAGTATAAAACTCCAGAATCGCTTAGGTGCTGTTAAAGCAGATGTCAATTTTCTCGTTAATAGACTGCTATGCAAATGTACTTGTTGACCTTTAACCATGGTTGCTAATTTTAATATATAAGTTCCACAAAATGAGTACAAATTGAATGTATAACAAGACCAATATGCTTGATTATAATTTTATTATAAAAAAATACACTTTATTTTATCACTAATGCATATTATTCAATGTTTGTTATTTGAAATAGATCTATTCTTATCTATTGCTATTTATTTTTGTCTTTAGGAGATTCAATTAAAACGGTACCAAACCATGCTTTTTTTGGAAAGAGAATAATAAGTCGTCCAATAACTATAAATAAAAGAAAAATGCCAAGACATACTGAAAATATTGTTCGATGACTTGTAGAAAACAATAGAAGAGCAAGAAATATTTCACTAAACAATAAACCCCAATAGAGAAACCGACGAACGTGTACTATACCAGCTGTTAATGTCGGTGTATTATATTTTGATGGAATAGCAGCGAACATTAAACCAGTTATAACTAAAAGCCATGAATTCCACCAAAGAAGTACATGAGAAGTTAATGAAGTTATTTCTTCATCAGTTTTAAGAAGAAATGCAAGAAATAATGATGGATAAAGAAAGATAAAAAGAATAAAACCAAGGTTTGAAGTAGCTTCAACGAATAAAAGAAGACGAATAGGTTTATCATTAACTAAACGAAGCTCTTTCATATCATCCAGTGAAGTTTGTCTTGCCATTAACTTTTAATCTGAATATGAAGAAAACTAAAGAAAAACATACATTTTATACTGTGATAAGAAATATTTGCTGTATATTCAAATTAATCGACAACTTTATTGTATCATGAGCCTGAAAGAAAAGAAACTTTTGACATTTACTTCAAATAAATAAATATCTATCTTAGAAAAAGAAAAGAAAAGGTAATTACGCTGAGTGGCTAACCTTATGCTCAATCATAATTGACAAGAAAATCTAGTTAATGACATCTATCAAATAAATGAAATACATTAAGTTAAATCTATTACTTGAACAAATCGTCCATTATCCTAATCACTGAAAGTATATCGAATTTATTGAAAGAAATATAGGAAATTTTCAGAAAATACATATATAAAGATGTGTTAAGGGTTGAATTAAATTAGCATAATGGTCAGCATTGTAAACTTTGAATGAATAAAAGAACTAGATGGTAGTCGAGTTTCATTTGACTACGAAATGCGGTATGAAGCTCGATTTCGATATTTTCGAATATTCATCATTATCGTATAATTGTGTGAGTTGACCTTGTTCGCTGTATCGGACTTACATTATTCTGATAAAAGAGTTTGTCTAGAGATGTTGAGAAAATCGTTTGTTTGAACAATTGTTTGGATCAATCAGCTATTAGAATTCGCAAAGAAATAGAAAAGCAGACATGGCGAAGTTCATTACTATGTTGCTGTTTTCATTTTAATTATCTTATAACACAAATTTCAAAATTCTGCTTTAGTTTTTGAATTCTAAGCAGAATTTTGCATTTCGAATAAGAATTTGTCAGGAAAGAAGTTTGTTTACAGTCAATTCATTGCCTAATATAGACACGTCTAAAAAATTCTGAATTCTGCTTGATAGGCATTCTGCAGCCTCTCACATATTTCAACTCAAAATTGAAAGCAAACCGGATCTCGAGATAAATTAAGATGTAAATCTCGTAGAAATTAAATTTTTAGACCAGAGCTCGGCCGGGACCATATCTGACGAGGGAATATATTCAGGTGTTCGAGTTCTTTATGGCTTATCTTTCGGCATTAGATAGATCTCAATGAGGTACGAAAAATCCCCAAAAGGACTTGTGTGCTCGCGGCTTTATTCCTGAGACATCGAGTTCTCGAGATACATAAAAAATGAGATAGGACAATATCTTGATTGGTTCGTAACTTTCTTATGAAGTGAGTAACTTTACTTTCGCTTTCGCATTCAGTGTTTAGATTACTGTCTTTTGTCTTGAATGTAATATTGAGATTGTTATCAAATCTTCAATAGGGGTCACTAGTCCTCAAAATAGATAATATCAACAATGAATTTGATGTTTTTCTATCTAAGGAAATGTAATCTATCTAATTTTTATCTTTTCTTACTATCATATAATATTTTGAAAAAATATAATATTCTTGGTCATTGCTAAGCAGTTGTATATAAAAAATGGTTGTCAACAATCTGACAAACTGAATTCTTATAGAAATAGTGTGTATTTGTGTAAAACATTCTTCAATTTCATCATCAAATAATGTCAACAGGTAATATTCAAACAGAACGACTTGATAATTTACAAAGACTTGAACTTGAATCAACAATTGGTTTTGAAGGTTATCATTTATTATAAAACTTTCAATATAATTATATACAGGATTTGTTTTATAATATAGGAAAAGTTCCTCATGGCCTTAAACTTCATCCAGATCGTATACATATGATATATCCATTAGGTTGTAATTTAGTTATTGAAAATTTACAAACTCGACAACAAGAATTTCTTCTTGGACATAATAATAATATATCATGTTTAACAATTTCAAATAATGGAAAATATATAGCCTCAGGTCAAATGACATTTATGGGTTTTAAGGTAAATAAATAAAATGAATGTTTCTTAAAAACACTACATGATATAAAATAGGCTGATATTATTATTTGGGATTATACTAGTCGTGATCCATATGCACGACTCGTTTTACATAAAGTCAAAATAGAAGATCTTGTTTTTACTTGTTCAGACAGATTTCTTATTTCTTTGGGTGGACAAGATGATGGATCCATTGTAGTTTGGAATATTGAAACTAAAGAACCAGTATGTGGTAGTCCAGCTCAACATAAAAGTGCTGGTATTACATATTGTTTAGCTGCATCAAAAGAAGATGATTATCAATTTTATAGTGCTGGAAAGTGAGTTTGAAAATAAATAACTATTTTTAAAATATAAACTTAAAATTTTAGTGGTACACTTCGATTCTGGCAATTAGATGTAGCTAATCGAAAAATTCGACCAACAGATATTAATACAGGTGTTATAAAACGGATTGTTAAATGTATGACTGTAAGCGTAGAAACATTTTTATTTAAAAAAAATATTTTTTTTTTGTATACAAAGGTTTCACTTGATGGTGCCTATCTTTATTGTGGTACAACAACTGGAGATATACTTATGATTTATATTCCAGCTACTCAATTTAAATCTATTGGTCCTGAAAAGAAAAAATATTCTATGGGTATTACAGCTATGCAAGCATTAGTAAATGGTGATTTATTAATTGGTACAGGTGAAGGCAAAGTTCATATAATAGAAAAAGAAACATTTAAATCATTAAAGTAAATTTTACTTTATAATTTATAACTAAATTTTATGTATCTAGATCTTTACAAGTTATGGGTGAAGTTACTTCTTTAGCATTAAGAGGTGAAGGACATATGGTATTAAAACTAGTTCCTTTTTTTTCATAAAATTTAAAAACTAAAAAATTTTATCTATATAGATTTTTATTGGTACAGATCGTTCACATATTTATAAAGTAAATTATGCTGATTGGAAAATGGAATTAATTAATACATGTCATAATTCATCAATTAATGATATTGCTTTTCCATTGTATGTATAAAATTAATTTTTAAAACTTAATTAACATATTTTATATAGTGGAACATCGGAATTATTTGGTACATGCAGTTATCAAGATATTCGGTAAGAAAAAAAATATACAAAAAACAAAATAAAGAAAATTTTTCTAAAATTAGTATTTGGCATGCACCAACTGGTAATGAATTATTACGAATTTTGCAAGCAAACAAAACATGTAATTCAATATGTTTTACTCGTGATGGAAAAATGATTATAAGGTATAAATAAAAACACGTGAAGATTTATTTTTTATATTTAAAAGAAAATTTTTTTTATGTATAGCGGATGGGATGATGGTCGTATTCGTGCATTTTTTCCTGAATCAGGTCGTGAAATGTTTACAATAAATGATGCACATAATCGTGGTGTAACAGCTGTTGCTATTACTAATGATTGTCGACGAATAATTAGTGGAGGTGGTGAAGGAATGATACGTATTTGGCAAATAAATGCTAATTCACGTGAACTTTTAGCAACAATGAAAGAACATAAAAATGCTGTTGTTTCTATTAGAATTAATAAATCAGATACAGAATGTGTTACTGCATCACTTGATGGTACTTGTATTATTTGGAATATAAAGTAAATAAGAAAAATTTGTTTTTATAGAAAAAAAGAAAGACATCTCTCCTTTTCCTTCTTTTCTTAGACGTTTTGTACGTAATCAAGTTTTATTTGAAAATACTCTTTTTCAATGTGTCGCTTATCATCCAGAAGAATATCATATAATAACAGGTGGTACTGATAGAAAAATTGCCTATTGGGAAGCTACAAATGGTGCACAAATACGTGAATTAGAAGCATCCAAAAGTGGAACAATTAATGGACTTGATATTGATAGTATTGGTAATTATTTCGTTACAGTCAGTTCTGATAAATTAGTAAAAGTAAGAGAAAAATTTTCTCTCATTGAAAACAATGAACTTACTTTTCTTTTTTTATTTAAATTTAGTTATGGCGTTATAATGAAGGTGATGTACATAGTGTTGGTATTGGTCATGGTAGTGAAGTGAAAAAAGTTAAAATATGTCCAAATACACAACATATTGTAACTGTTAGTGCGGATGGAAGTATCTTTCGATGGAAATTTCCTAAATCAGCTGTTGAACGAACAAAATATTAGAGAACAATTAGTTTTTATTTTAAATTATTTTTTTATTTTTATACCGCTTTTTTTTGAAATGTATAGGAATAAATAAAGAGTATTACGTGCCAAAAAAAATATTGCTTTAATATAAGATAGTAATAAAATCCTATTAAATCATCATTCAATCCGGCTGGAGTCGCATTATAATCTAATGTGTAAAATAAAACATTTAATGACAAATTTGAAAAACATCTTAAGATGTCATAACAATAAATAATTATCGGTATTTTGATTTTTTTTTATTTCGAAAACAGAAAAACAAATAATATGCTGAAATATTTAAGCACTGATCGTTTTAAAGATGTTAAAACCGGATAAAGCCGTACTAATTAATACTCCAGGTATTTGTCTATGCCAATGAACTTCTTTTATATCTGTTTGACCCATATGAATGAAAAGTAATTGATCAGGTAAATTTTCTACTTGATCAGTATTTGTCTTTATTTGTTCTTTCTTTTCTTCATCATCTTTTTCCACACCTAAATCCCATAATGTTATTTGATTATCAGCACCAGCTGCAGCAAATACACTTGAATCAGTATGATGCCATTGAATACTTGTTATTGATGAATGATGATGTTTAAATGATGCTATAGGTGTTTGTTTCTAAAAAGAAAAATCATTAAAAAAAAATTTTTATATACGAAAATATTATTTCTTTACAGAAAATTGTCTTAAATCCCAAACTTTAATAAAACCATCATCACCACCAGATAAAATAAATGGTTCATGTCTATTCCAACTAATAACATTAACATCAGATGTATGTGCATCAATTTCTGTTAACATACAAGCTTTTGATGGCATCGCACGAATATCCCATACACGAATACTTCGATCAACACTACACGAAGTAAAAACCTTTAAATAGAAAAATTAATTTTTAATAAGAAATTTATTTATATTATTAATGCTTTTTGTTTTTCTTACACTCTGTTCATTAGGTGACCATTGAATATCTTCAACTGATGATGTATGACCAACATAAGGTCTTTGATCAACAGACCATTCTGTTTCATTCGGTTTCCATACATGAATATTTTTTGAACAATCACCTGTTGCTAACATTCCTAATATATAAAAAATTAAAAGAATTAAGTTTTTTTTCTTTTGATTAATTAAATAAAATATTTATCAACCTGGTACAGTTGGTGCCCAATCCATAGCAAAACCTAAAATATAAATACTTCTTTTTTAATAAAAAGAATTACTAAAAGATAAACTTTTTACCTTCATTCATATGTCCACTAAATGAAAATAATGGTTTAGGTGATTCTTGATTACGAACATAAGTAGCCATAACTGATGAATCATTAACAGCTTGAAGTAATCTACTTAAATCCCATATATGTACTTTGCCTGTATCAGACCATGTTGCAGCTACTTTACGATCATTAATAACTGTTGACTAAAAAAATACAAAAAAGATATATACGTATTTGTTTTATTTGATTATTTACTTACTCTTATTCGATTAACACCACCAAAATGTTTTAAAGAAACTGATTCAAATTCTGGTTTAGCATCTTCTTCTTCTTCTTCATCATCATCATCGTCATCTGATTCTGTATCTGATGATTTTTCCTAAATAAAAATATTGCAATTAAAAACCGAAAAGTTGAGCACAAAAACGAAATCAGCATTTATATATATGGTATTTATTTAGTCATCTTACTTTTAAAGTTTTAGTTAAATTTGACATCTTTACAACCATTACACTATTTCGATCAGCTTTTTCTGCTTGCGTTCCACAAACAATAAATATTGTATGTGGATATTGATTTCTATCCATACCCAAGTTATCTGATAATACATCAAAACTTAAACATGGATCACCTAAAAAAAATTTTAATTGATAAAATTTTTTTTCATTACTTTTATACACATACTTGCCTGTTTGTGCTTCATGAAACATTTCATATGCACTTTCTTCTCGAACAAGTTCTTCATCTTCATCTAATGGATCACCTGGTAGATAAACTTGTTGAGCTACATTATTATTTTCATTAGAAATCACATCTTCTGATTCCATATCTTCATATTCATCATTATTTTGAATTTTTTTTTCTAATTTTTTTTTCTTATTTTTTCCTTTAGGTTTAACCATTGTTTAAGTGATCTAAAAGCCAACAACACCATCAAATACAATACAAACATGTAAATTATGATAAGAAAAAAAGATAAATAGTTATGTTTTTTTTCTTATAAAAACATATGGATAAAATGTGATATACAAAAAAAAACAGAGGAAATAAGAAATTAATCTTGTTTTGTTGGTTGTTCGGATTGAATATTAACTGCTGATGTTTCATGACGATTTTCAGCTTTTAATTTTTGAAATGCTTCATATGCAGCTGCTTCTTTAGCTTCTTTTTTCTTATTACGTTTTTCAAATAATAATCTATAAAAAAAATAATAAAATTAGTTTCAAAAAAAAAACAAAAAATTCAACAAACCGATTCTCAATAATACGTGTAATAATATCATGTGTTGATAATGGATTTCCACTATCAATTTGTTGAAATTTACCCAAACCTTTTGGTACTTCATATGGATCACGTCCATCAACATCGGGATCATATGATGTTTGCCCATGAAGAACAAGTTCTACTTTAAAATGATTCATTAAATCCATTGTAACAGCATAAGGTGCAGCAATAACAACCTCATCAACATACTAACAAAATAAAAGTTTTTTTTTATTATAAAAATATGTCTTTATTATCTTACTCTGCAAGCTAATACACTTAATACACGTTCATGAATATTCATTATTGGATGATTACTTCCTTTATATCGATTAACAATCTATAAATATATACATATAGAGTATTAAAATTAATCTTTCATTTATTTCTTTACTCGATCTGCATGTACACCAACAATAAGATAATCACCATATTGTTTAACTTTTTCAAGAAAATCAACATGACCAACATGGAATAAATCGAATGCTCCAGCTGTATAAATTACTTTATCACCCGGCTAAATAAAAAAAAAGAATAGATTTTTTTCTTAAATATTTTATTTTACTTTTGGTTCTCGACCATTGGAAAATTGTATAATTTTATTAGTTGTTGGAAGAAATTGTGAAGCACCTGTCCATGGACTAACACTTTCTTTACATAAACTCATACGACGTGTATGTTCTTTATCAGGTGCTATATCATCAGGTTCATGATGAGATTTAGTAAGAAGTAACATTCTTAATAATAGAATTCTATACTAAAAAAAGTAATTACAAAAAAATAAACAAACCTTCCTACAAGATCAGTTGTTGATACACCTTGCGTTCGTTTACATTCGCGATATCGTCCAGCTGCTTTAACAATATGATAGGTATCAACACCATCAGCAGTTACCTGAATTTTATTATAAAGAAAAACAAAATATGAATTATTTTGTTTTGTTTTATTGATATCTCACAGTTATATCATCTCCATGTACGCAAAATGCACAATTATATTCTTCTAATGTTTCAAGTGTTGTTACATAAGGGGCATTTTCAACAACTTGATCAACCCATTTTATCGCTCGAACCATTTTATATCTTTCTTGTTCTGTAAAAACTGGTGGACCCTTATGTTTAGTAATTTCCTCTAAATAAAATTTCAATATAGAATAAATAATTAAATAATAAACAAACCATCGGAATGTACACCAACAATTAAATAGCCTCCCATTTGTTTGGCTTGACGACATGCATTTGCATGACCAAAATGTACCATATCATAACTTAAAATTATTATATATATATATATATAGATTTTAGAATTTGAATTAAATAACTTACCAACCATCCATCCATACTCGAACTTCTTGATCAGGTTTTGCTTCACTTGTATATGACGTACCCATGTTTATTTAATGAATTAAAAATAGTTATGACCACAAATAAGTAAAGAATGTAAACCTTAAATTTATATAAACGATGATATCAATCAATCAATCATTTATTCGTCATATTATAAAATAAATAATATCCACTATAGAATGGTAACCAATAAAAAATAACTTTTGTTTACTAATGTTTTTTTGATGAATTTTTAAATAAATTTTTTTAGAATAATTAAAATTTTTGAACAAAGAATAAGAAGAGATAGATGTCGCACTTTTATTCTTTTTTCGTAGTTAATATTAATAATCATTCCAAAATACGTCAACAACAAATTGAATTAACTATAAAATTCAACCAATCATATTCTATTCCATGTTTAACTCTTTTCTATCCAACTTTTGTATTAATTCAATTCATATTTTAACAAGAACGAATTTTATTCATAAAAGAAGAACGAGTATATTTCATATTACACAAAGTGGTTGTTATTTTTACGGTTTTTTTCTTTTATTAATGTTAATAATAATCGATGACAGAAAGAAAAAGATCATATGTAACAAAAAGTATTGTGTCCGTTAGATTTCTTATTTGTTTGAGATAGAGTTTGACAAATGTATGAAGCTTATTAATGCAGTGATCGCATGATGATTATAATTATTACATTTGACACTCAAAAAATCAATTGTTTAAACCTGGGAGTATTGATATCTTTGTTTGAGAAAATCGAAATTTACTGGAAAATATTGTACCATAACATATTCCAAATGAGATCCATCTCCTCGTACTTGAGTGGTCTATATCTCCAGAATAACTCATCCGTTTCTTCCTAACTTTGTTAGAGCTATCTACTGTAAAAAATGTCAGCTAAATCGAAGACATCGATTGAGCAATATTATGCTAGAACTGGTCGTGGCTAACGTGCATGAAATCAATGATATAGGTCGAAATCACATGTACACATGTAACAATATCAGTATCATTTAGTATTAGTACTTCTTGGGGACGTACAACTCACTCTATTCTTTATGTCAGTATGATTACACCCAGGTGTTGTTATGAAAAATGGCATTCTACTAGTGAGCTCATCAGGTCGGTAAAATGTCCAAAATTGTGTCGCGATTTATATTCGTGCACTTTAACATCATTTGATCAAACTTGATAAAATAACATTATTTCCCAGAAATGCAGATTGTTGACTATTTCAAGAGAAAAGGAGACAATCAACGAGTTCGTCTTGTCCTTGAACATCTGATTGATCTTATAGTAATTGAATCTGCTAATGATGAATGACAACTTGAGGAAAAATTGCGAAAACATCAACAAATGTATGAATATTTTGGCTATTGTCAGTACGGTTTATCGAGAATATTTTGAAGTACTTCTGCAACACAAATCCCAGACAGTGAGCTCGTATGTTCGTGCAATTAAATTCGCATTTTGTCAAATGATTTCAGTCTGTTCGAAATATGACAAGTCAAAGTATTCTCATGTTCTCTTATGCAATACATAGTTTGACATTAATTATACCAATTCAATTTGTGAACCTTGTCAGAAAAACTTAACTTATGTCAATCGTCTCGAATGAAATAGAGAATCCAATTGTACGAATACGAATCCTGACTGTGTATTTAAAATTTAGGCAGAAATGTTCGATCAATTTAATTTTGTAGACGCAACGAACTGTTCTTGTGAATTTGGCCAATTGCAATGTACTTTTCAGCTCTTTATCGATATCATTCTTTGACTAGACGCATGACAGTCATATCTGTAGCTGACAGAAGGAAAGATTACTGAAAGAACAAGAGTTGAGATCCAAACTTGTATCTCATTGCAGATTGTTTTATTTGTATTCAACAATCACTGAGTACTGATCTTCAATTATGTCCAATAAATATTTCAAAGGAAAAACGAATAGACGTGATTTTATCGTGCTTTGTAGTAGATGAAATTAACGTTTTAGGAACACACAACATATATATACACGTCTAGTTTCGAATCAGCTTATATTTGATTTGCTCATGTCTCTTATGATGCTGTTAAAACCTATATGTCGATACAAATCATAGGCCTCCTACCTCCAATGTAACGTGACACAACCATCTCTAAGCTGTTGACTTCGCTTAATAGCATTTATTTCTACATAAGGTTTTGTACAAAATTGAACAGTAAATCTTTAAAAAAATCTGTTTGAAACTATAAAAATTGATAGAGATATAGAAGAATACGGGAGGTGGCCATAGATTCTAGACTATTTGTTCCCATAGTCTTCAAGTTTGAAGATAATATATCTAATCGGTATACACTTTTAAATTACTCAACTAACTTGTAGGCTGGTCAGAAATACACTGATCACTTTTGATGATAGTCATATAGATTGGGTGAGTCAACTGCTGTTTAAGTCAAAGTATTACTTTTTTGTTGAAGAGTGGACAAATACAAAGAAATGAAGTCATCATGAGCTTCATGATCTTTAAGCTTTAAAACAGTAATGTTGACTGTTTCAACTTCTTCCAATTTTTCAAATGTAAGACTTCGTTCAGAACACGCTTGAGAAATGTTTCATAAGTTGCTAATTTCATCACGAAAATGAGAATTGCAGTAGATTCCTTTAGGATCATATTGCCATCACTAGTAAAAGGATAAGTGCTCTCAAGAACAATGTTCAACCGATATTTACTTTTGACGCACTTGAAGATGTGCATGTAAGTATGTTCATATGCATATATGATAAAAGATACCATCTACGTACAACCGACATCCTCACACACACACAAAACCTTGTGAAATTTTCAAAAACTTTCATTGAAAAATTATTCTTCAACCCAAGCTCTCTCTGTTCTCAAGTTATTTATAATACAATCGAAAATCTATTGTTATAGTTTTATGAACGAAAAATACACGTATATTTTACTGTCTTTTTGTTTTAATTGTCTGTTTTTCTTTTGAATAATCTACATAGGGTAATCCTAAATATAAGGTGATACGTAAATGATCTTCCGGTTTGAACGGCTGCTTAGAAGATTGAGAATTGTTTGTTTGATGCTGTTGATATCTGATTGATAGGAAGCGCATAGCTTCGGCACATACAATTCCTAAATGACAGTGAACAGCACCAAGTACATGCCACCATGCATGCAATTGTGGATTAAATCGATTAATAGTATTCATTTGTTCACATAGCTTTTGATCCAAAATCCAACATAGAAAAGCTGAAATTATTAAACCAACATACACTATCAGCATATACTTTATCTGATATACATGATGAGATGGTTGTCGATATAAATAAATCAATTTGGTCATGCCTCCTACTACCATCAAGCTAATGTGCGCTTGAAATATTAGTACAAATGTTTGTAAACTGTGTACGTAAGTCCACAAGAATGCATAAAAAATCCCAAATATAAGTAATATGTCAATTGCAAATATTTTATTTTTTATCTGGTTGAATTTGTTCATTCTAAATAATATAAACCACCAAATAATCATTGAGTAGACCATTGGGAGTTCATCTGCCATTTGGCCCAAATGTGTGAGAGTACCATGGAAATAAGCAGATCCAAGCCCAACAAATGCAAAACCCAAACTAGACAATAAAAATCGAGTTTCAATCTTGTTATTTAAACCTCGAATGAATAATATTGCGCCTAATATACACATAGAGAAGCTTGAAATGCAATTCCAAAATTCAGCAATATACTGGGTAACAACATAATTACGCTCACACCAATCGATTGAACTTGTGCTGGGTGACCAATAACCTATATTCGTGTCTAATTCAGGTTCAAAATGTTTAACATCCGATGGATTTTTATGACTGGTTACAATCGTTCGTGCGTCAATTAAAACGTTCCAAAATATAGTATTAGATAATATATGTAAAACAAAAGTCGATGAACGCATATTTTAAACACGACTTCTTGTACCAAAGATGGGAGTTATACAGCTATTGACCGAGAGAAGTGTGGGATAAATATCTGAATGATGGTTTAATCGTTCTTTGGCTTCTATTGTTTTTGCGGTCTACGGAGTAATTATGTACCTAAACAGAAAATAAATATCATATTTGTATTTTATCGGTATGTCAATAACATTAAATCAAGATAAAAATTGTTATAGTAGATTTTTTTCGAACTAAGTATATTTCTATCAGTTATCATCATTAGAAAAGGTGAAGATTGGATTGATATTGATAGGATAAAAGATGGAAGATGCGTGCTGCTCATTTTTGACAACTTAAATTAAAGGACCTTTCTGTACTTTTATTTCCGAAAAAATAGATTTGTTATAAAATCTTTGATTTTTGCAGCTTCTGCTTACACCACTCAATTTGTATATACTTTTTTCTCGCAACAAAACTTTTCATTGACTTCTCTGTGCGTACCAGATTTCTTTGCTATTAATACGACATAGAAAAAAAAATTGGAAAATTTAGATCAGATAATTTAACATTCCCGGCTTCTCATAGGTTTTATCCTTTACTTATCATCTAAGACTTTGTCCTCTCTCTCTCATTGAATGCTCAGTTCTTTTGTTGTCATCTAACTCTTTGTCGTCGAAGGCTTCGCTCTTCTCTTGTTATCCAACACGTTATCCTTCTCTTGTCGTATTATGCTCTGTCATCTATTATAATTTTTTCCTTACCTTTTTACATTCTTTTCTTTTGTTGTGATTGCGTATAAAAGAAAGGTGTGTATTGTATATAAAAAAGTCAAAGAACGATACAATAAGTATTGAAATAAAACGTAGTTCTCTTAAACCAATATCTTTGGTTATAGAAACTGTTACAACTAAGTTGTAGTACTAGACCTTAGCTATATTTTAAAATCAACTCGACATTCATAATTTTATAAACTAAAATAAAATGCGTCGCATGTGCCATGTTTTTTATTTGTCGCCTTTCTTTGGTTCTTTGCTGGCTGTTCTATACCATGCAGCGGAGAACGAAAGAAATACGGCACATAGAAAGTACGACACGTGCGACACATTTTATTTTAGTGTGTATGAATAGCAGATAAATTTCGAACTGACAGGATGCCTATATTTTGACACTTGACCACAGACTTCTTCTTAGATGATTTTATATCTTAATTTTTATAAAAATCAGACGATTAGAGAGAAAGAAAATATTGTTGCATTGGAAACCTTAATAGAGAAGGAGAAATTGAGGTGCGCTCACTTACTCATGATGAAATGCAGCGTTTCTATACGTTGCTATTTGCGCACATCCCATCATACTCTCTACATTCTCTCGATTGTAATTTGTGAGGAAAGAATGAAAAGAGTCTTTTTCTCATTCTGTCTCGTGGCTTTTAACGACAGGAAAGAATGAAAAAATGCACAAGGTCACTCACAATTTGCACGTCTTCCAGGGTATAGGTATCGGTGTGCGAGAAGACTATCCTACTCACATGCGTCTTTAGAAACCATCTGTCACAGTCTGTAATCATGAAGAGGAAGTCATTTTTACTCTATGTATGATGAGACTTGCTCCGTGTATATTACAAAAAAATAAAATAAACCGAATGAATGAATACCAGAACAACAGAAGCGAGGCATACCATGAGCACATATCATTACACGTACAGCTATATCAATGGCCATACAATGACGCAAGAATGTGTTTCTAATATAGCACTAAGAAAGAAAACAAGGAATCATGAGCTGAAGCGAATAGATCATGACGCTATATACCTCAAAAGTTCTTTCAGATAGTAAAATAAATTTCCTATCGGATGTTCTATTCGATGGTAAGGATAGTTTCATCTTATCCAACGAAAAAAATTTCAATAATGGAAAATATTGTTTTATGTCGAATCCTAACTTTACATGCTTATGGAAATGGTTGGGTATGAGAGTGTGAGAGTGAGGATGCCAAAACAGGTACTTTATGAGGCGTTTTTAAGAAAAAAAAAAGAGTATGTCCGTTTGGATTTAGTCTCTTGTTTAGATATTGGGAGATTTGCAGGTCGACAAATTTTGTGAATTCATATGATTAGATGGTAGTGTACTGCCAATGTTTTCTTGGTTCTTGAATGTCTTTCTATTAGATAAGTGCATAGGAATAGTTTTCAATTAAGTTGTTGAGTTGTCATGCACTACTTAGTTTTATCTGTTTTTTTTCTAAATCATGATCATTTAAGTCGTATAAGTATAATTTTCTTTGTCACATCGTTTCGGTTTCCGTTATCAACTGTCATATTGACATTCTAGACTGATGTACTTTGAAAAACATTGTTGTAAACATTTTATGCATATTTCATTTAAATGAATGAAATCTTTTTTCATGTATCTGATACAGAGTTGGAAATAGTATTTTAATAGGGAGGGATACTGATATATTTTCAAATAGAGTAAATGATGATTTTGTACCAAATGAAAGACCGCCGAAAACGAGATTTATTGGTACTAAGTAGTAATAGTTATCGAAACTTTTTAATATCGAACTTACGAAAGTTTCTAAAAATTTTCTATATTTTTTGGTGTAGAAAATCAAGGCACCAGAAAAAACTTTTGAAATGATTTTTCTGAGATGAGTATTTCAAAAAACTGGTTGAAAAAAATCTTAACAGCTATTAAAAAAGGCATTTTGTTATATTGAAGAAAACCACTCGAATTTCCAATGGAATTAGCTTTTCTTCGTTGCTTTTACTATTACATACGCTTCAAAATATATTCATAAAATGTAGTTTTTCTGGAAATTCGAGTGGCTTTCTTGAATATAACAAAATGCGTTTTTTAATAGCTGTTAGAATTTCTTCAACTAGTTTTTTGAAATTCTCATCTCAGGAAAATGATTTCAAAAAATTTCACTTCACTTCTGAATTACTGATGCCTTGATTTTCTACACGAAAAAATGTAGAAAGTTTTTGGAAATTTCTCAAGTTCGATATTAAAAAGTTTCGATAACTATTACTATTTAGTACCAATAAATCTCGTTTTCAACGAGCTTCTATTTAGTATAAAATTCATCATTTACTCTATTTGAAATTATAACAGTACCCACTATCAAAATACTATTTCTGAACGAGTGGAAGTATGCTATGAATGTGGCATAAATATAAAACACCTACTCACATCCATCTTCCCCCTCAAGTCTAGCAAGGCCAGCAGTCTATGTGTTAGTTATTTGTAGAAGTTGTTTCATAAACCGTATTTCTTCTTTATTTATTGAATGAAAAAAGTCGATCGTATTCATATCAATGTCAATTATGTTTTGAAGATTAAATTTTCAACAGCTATTATGGGATAGGCTCTGATAGTCTAAAATGGTTTATGATTGATGAGACTAATTTTTTGCCATATATAGGCTAAATACCTCTTATTCCCATCCTCTTTGATTTATTATTGATTTTCTAACAACTTCGCTTTTGTCATAAGAATATTTATTTTTCAAACCTCTATTGTATATTAAATCGAAAATTTCAATTTAAGGATGCGTACATACACAAAAAAAAAAAAGAAAATCAAATTAAAAAGACTGCACTTCTAATTCAA
>JAJEKB010000807.1:60088-80539 GCA_022393335.1 Macrotrachela quadricornifera
GGAAAAATGCAAATAAACAAACTATAATATAATATACGTATAAAACAATAATGTAGTAAAACAAAGATTTTCTCTTTTACTTTTCTTCTTACTTTCCACGATCAATATATAATAATAAATAAGAGCAAGTATTTATGAATTTAGATATTAAGAAATACCACTAATGCAAAGTTCTATTTGACTAAATTATACTTGGACTTTTTTAAGAAAACTAATAGGTGATAGTGTAGAAATACTGAAGCACTTTTGTTTTACAAAAATATAAGTATGGTGATGATAAAATATTTGTTTTCATATATGAAAACATGAAATAAAAAGAACTGTATTCTATAACATCTGTTGGATGTCTTTTTCTGCTTGAATTCGTCAGGAAGTAGAATTTGTATGATTTAGTAAATGAAGTGAGTTTAGATTTTTATTTATTTTGAAATCTATCCATATGAAAATTTTATATTTTTTTTCTTTAATTCATCGACGAAATAATAATCTTTTTCATTTCTATTTGAACATAAGCATTGATATAGTTCTTCTAACAATTATTTACCATCTGATATTATATTTCAACACATGGAGCATATTTTCTGTTGGAGTTAAAAACTGCTTACGAGGAAACATTTCCGAATACTACTCTTGCGACTTCAATGAATTTTTATCCACATATACTCTACAGTACTTTAGCGAAAATCCTAAAAGGGTTCAGATTCCTATTGACATATGGAGAAATTACCAGATTTCCAATATATCTATTTCCAAAAGATTTCTGTGAGGAACACCAGGTATAAAAAAATTATATTTTAGAATTTTGGTTTGAAACGTCGCGCATACAAAGATCTCAGCTAGATTAGCTTGTGTAGAAAAATTCAGAAGTTTTGAACAAAGTCTCATCGAGATACGTAGCTTTAAAAAAATGCAAGTTATGTAAACTATCTATAGAGAAGAACTTAAAATTTGAAAGTTCTACATGGAGCACTACAAAACTTTCTGCGCTTGCCTCTTCCAAAAGTCATACATTGAATTTAAAGATTTTGTTATAATGTTCACACATATTTAGGATTATGTACAAAGTTTCAGACTCCTAAGTCTTGTAGTTCGCTGCGATCCGTCATTGCTTTTATTTGAGGTACACGCAGCCTGCTAATGGGTGAACCATCATCAATTAGAGAACTTTACATTTCATTTTTTGACTCTCAGATATGCTTTATTAAAAAATCAAAATATATCAGAAGTTACAATGTGAAAAGCTCTACAATTTACAAGCAATAGTTTTATTTTAATTATGTCCTTTTTATTTTGAAGATAAAATCAAAATCTTCTGTACTACGTGTGGCAGTGTTGAGAGTTGGTTACTCAGAATACTGTTTATTTTGAGAGAAAAAGTATATAATCAGCATAAGCTTTGTATGGTAGATTGTGCAGCTTTTAGAAGAGCCGTGCGTAGAAACTTTTATAGTGCCCTAAGTATATCTCGGGAAGACTTTGTTCAAAACTTCTAAATTTTTCTACACAAGCTAGTCTAGTTGAGATCTATGTATGCGCGAAGTTTCAAACCAAAATTCTAAATTACAATTTTTTCGTACTTGGGGTCTCCTATAGGGATCTTTTGGAAGTAAACATATTGGAAATCTGGTAATTTCTTCATATCTCAATAGGAATCCGAACCCTTTTAGAGTTTTGACTAGGACACTATGGAGTATATGTGGACAAAAATTCATTGAAATCGGAAGAGAATACCTGAGGATGTTTCCTCGTTAGTCAGCCAATGAATCAATCTCTTTTTTTTATGTGAATTTAACATTCTCGACTTATGACTTCACATTGAACGATAGAGTCAGTTATGTAGGACATATATGTACAAAAATCAAAAACTGCTGTTAATGTAGCATTCAACACAAATCTTTTAATACAATGATTGGAATTAGTTTTACTATTTAATAAAGAAGTATTGATTTTAGTACCTTTTCCGTTTCATTTTCCTCGCATGTAAAGATACATTATGTTTTGGTCAACAGCCTTATATTCTTGTAGAGCAAAAGAATCTCTATCTTTTTTTATATAAGAATGATTTTTTTTAGAAACGTTCTAATATTTTCAAAAAGACCATAAACGTGTCTCATTATTTCTGCATCATCTGTTACATAATTATACTGAAAACTGTATTGCAGTTCTTGTATTGTATATCAATTATCCGGACCTATCTATTTGATCATTCGATTCGATCACTTACTGAATCATAAAATCATATGATTTCGAATTCTTGAAAAACGGTCGAAATATTTTCGTGTTTCACTTATGACTGAATTAATGACATTAAGCTTCAAAGTTCTTGCTGTTTAAAAGTTTTATTTATTTAGGTTTCACAATGACTTATGGATAGTTTCTTTTCTTAATCATTTTCCCAAAACGTTTTTAGAGTTAAAAAAATTCTTTCTACAGCATAATCACCGGCGGTTACATGTATTCATGTCTGTTATTGCATTATCATTCATCTTCTTTCTTATATTCATGTATTTTACTTTTATTATTCGTTCTTTCACTCATCATCATTACTTAAGACGAACCAAAAGTTCTGATTACAGTGTTACTAAAATA
Source organism: Macrotrachela quadricornifera (assembly GCA_022393335.1). Classification (NCBI taxonomy): domain Eukaryota; kingdom Metazoa; phylum Rotifera; class Eurotatoria; order Philodinida; family Philodinidae; genus Macrotrachela; species Macrotrachela quadricornifera. The sequence goes on from JAJEKB010000807.1 coordinate 62,678, forward strand.
TAAAATAAGTTTCGAAAAAATTTCATTCTATAGGATCTTCAAGAGAAAAGAATATGAAGATTTTTCGTTTCGTCACAGGAAGAGTAACAAAATGACGATTTTTAACGAACTCTGTTTTTTTTTCGAAGTTTGAGATAACTAGAACGAAAACAGTAAAAAGTTAGGCGCCATTCTCTCTGTAGAGCAGCTGTAAATACATCGAGAAGTTCTCATAGTGATGAATTCCGTTATGTGTGCACTTTGGATTTCTTCTCAAATTTTACTTTTTCGACAACATTCAAAGACAGGATATATAATTCGATAAATTAGAAAGAACTTGTCAAATGCTTGTTTCGTTTGTGTTGAATGGTTGAAACGAATATAAATTGTTAACGAATTACAGATTTTTCGATAAACGATATTCTCGACTTCGCGCCGCATTTCGTAGTCGAGTGACACTCGAATATCATCTAGTATTCATTTGGTAAAACAATTCCGTGAAAATACGATGAAATATAAAACGATCGATATTTATGAAGAATGAATGATCAATAATAAAATATTTTCTGTTGTGTATGGTTATGGTTAGTTTCGTTTAAGATGTTTATGTTCTGAATATTGATTTGAATATCTTTTAATCTATTGTACAATATATATCGCATAAAATATAACGATTTGAAAGTATTTGAGCATGAAGCAATCAGAAAAATTGTCAAAATTGTTATTACAATTAGTAATATTAGTTTATAGTGTTACATTTCAGGACTCGAAACGGGCCGCCCGGCCCGATGCCCTGCCCGGAGCCCGACCCGGCCCGGGCCAGCTCAATGAAATATTTTATCGGGCCGGGCGGGCCATTCATTTTTCCGGGCCGGCCCGGCCCGACACGTAGTATTGTTTTTTAAGTTTTTTCGCAACTATATACTCGTTTTATTTATCGGAAACCGTCAAAAATATTTTATAATAGAAATTATATTTAGAATTCAGTCCTATGACTCAAAAAATAAATCAGATTTATTTTGAACGATGAAATGATCACGTATTTCGATGCATTTGATAGTTTACTAGTAAAAATGGTTACTTTCATCAATTAAAATTTCTCATTCTAATGATTGGAAATGTCAATCATTACATTCCTTTTATTTAAATATTATTCTAGTCAATAAATTTGAAGTACGTAAAAACTGATGTTTATTCTACTATCAAGATTTTGAAGAATTTTTGCTGTTGATAAAGAACTCATGAGTGTGTTTTATTTGTTTTCGAAGTATATGGGAAGAATCACTAGTACAGTAAATCCAAGCAACTCCTCAAAGTAGTTGCATCTCCCGGCTACACGTGAAGCTTCATCTTCAAAAATTGACATTCATTAAGGAAAAAGTAACCATAGGAGCACTACCTCAAAAACAGACCATCATATGAAAGTGTGAGCTTTAAATTTGATTTTTTAAACGTCCTATTTCGATTAAAGAATAAATTTACAGAGGCTAGAATATTTTCGGAAGATAAGATAATCCTTTGTGAACTTATTCAAATTTTTTATGTTAAAATCTTTGTTGAGTGTGACTATGTAGTGAGCTAGAGCGTGGTAGAAAAATCTTTCAGCCAAACAAAATCCCTATACATAATGTTCGTAAGTTCATTTTTACACTTTAGATATGAAAGATTCTTCCTTTTTCATAAATCATCGTTAACAGCCAGCTAGCTCGCTATCTGAATAGAAGAAAAACAAGTGTATATTCAGTCAAAAAGGTGGTTTAGTTTCCACTAGAGGTAACTTGATAAAAAAACTAATACCAAAAAATATCGCATTACGTAAAATGAGTGCTGTGAAGTTTTATAGCCTGACAATATGTTTGTACCTCATTCAAAAAGTAACTAGTTTTCGTACGCGAATCTTTTATTGTGAGTACGATAATTTTCGCTAGTTACACTTAAAATAATACCGGATATTTTACCACAATTACATTTGTAATAACCGCAACGAACTGCATATTTTGTTGAGAGGAAAAACTTACGTCAAAAAAATTCTGTCGGGCCCGGGCCGGGTCTGGCGGGCCAGAAAATTTTACCGGGCCGGGCGAGGCCGAGCTGAGCGAAACATAAGTTGGGTCGGGCGGGCCTAGAGAATTTCCGGGCCATATTGGGCCGGGTCGGGCCATGAAAAGAGTGGCCTGTTTCGAGCCCTGGTACATTTGATAAGATATGCATTGTACAACAGATTAGTAAGATATCATTCGAGAGAAAAGAATTCTACTCTGTTTCTCGAAAGTTCTAAAGTTTATGTTTAACCCTTTATACCCTGAACAATTCATTTTTTTAACCATTATCGAAATTCCATCGTGAATTGATAAGGTACTACGTAACGAAAACTTTCAAAAAAAAATTGGTCATCCTGTAGAGAATTTGCTAAGCTATAAATCTATGAAAAAAATTTTTCTATGTTCTCAATTTTTGACGAAAAATTTGCATCTGAATACAGTTTTGTTGCATGGGTCAAAAATGACCCATCCGGGTATAAAGGGTTAATTATTAATTTACCAAATTCTTTAATCGATTATTAACGAATTTATAAAAATTCTATTGTAACTATTATTCTATAGCAAAGACTACATATTTTTTTCTCAGTTTTTAATACTTTTGCTAACGGTATAATTGAAAGTCAAAAATTATTAAAAGTTTGTATTTATTAAAAAAATTTCTAAACTAAATTGCTACTTGTTCATTGTTGTATCTAGTGGTACATTTTTGAAGATTTTCTTCTCTTTCCAAGAATAGTAATAAATTGGATGAAACAATAGAAATGCTTTAAACTTTTGTCTACTAGATAAAAATTGCACTTGGTCCTATTTCTTCATTGAGTAATGAATTAAATAAAAAGTTGATGATTGTATAGATCTTTTGACTATATATAATATGTTCAAGAAATGTCTCTTGTTTTCTTCATAGTGATTGAAAGTTCGATATAACTTGACGTTTGAAAATATCAAATCACTTTTCGAGAATATCATTTTAAATACCTTACGTGGATTTCGAGTTTTATTTAGACTCTTGTGACGTTGCAAAAGTAATGGAATGAATACTGATCTCTATTTCACTTCGATTAAATAATACCGAAGGGAAATCTTTTTCTTAGAAGACAACCATTTTTGTTTCTCTTTCGAATCATATATCTTTTTCAGGAGTCTATACAAAAATCACGAATATTTTGCTGAATTTTTCTTTTGTTAGATTAACCACAGTTTATTTGTTTATGTCTAATAAATATAAATCTTATTCAGTTCAAAATAGTAGAAAATTGCATATCAGTTGAGAATAAAACTCTCCTTTTAAAATATTTTTGTCGAAGGAATACCTTATATTGTTTCTTCGAATTTTATGAAAAGTGTCGATTCATTTTCAGAATGCTTCTCTCTTCTGTTGTTTTATTCGTTTATGAGTCAGTTCATATAAGCCACGACCAAAAAACACATAACCTGTCCAATCAAGGCCGTCCAATTTTATTTATTCTAGAATATGTTGTGGAGGGAAGAATTCGGAGCATTTTGATACTAGCCGCTTCAAAAGATATTAGATTTTCAATATTTTATAAGCATTTAACGATATATCCTATATTCGACAAAATTGACCAATGACAGTCAAAATAGGAAAATATTTTGAGAACAGTTGGATCGATTGAAGTGAAATTTTGTTCAGACATATATCTGGGTAAGACATACTCACCATAAAAGTTTTGTCCCAGAACTCGGAACCGTTGGGTTTTTATGACTAGTTCTACATGTTGATTTTGTGAATGAATTTTCTCCCAAAATATCGATAGGTTTGTGAGTTGCTCTTGATAAATTGATAGCACTACCTCGAGATCACAAGACCATGAAAAGATCAACCTGAGATTCCTATAAATGGCTTGTAGCGAGGATTACCTTTGGAAGATACCTATAAGGTCAATATGTCACATACACAGTTTTTGTGCTATATTTTCAGTCTTATTTTGTTTGATAGTTGCCGAGAATTTTTGTCGTAGAATAGAATGGTCATACTCCTTTTCCTTTATTCTAAATTGTCCTTAAAGAAATAAGAGAAGAAACAGTAATATGATATTGAACTATTATGATATGAAATTATATATTTTATTTCTATAACATGAAATAACGATAATTTTTATTATTCATATCGAAGAGTGGTTATACTACGATTTTGAAAACATTTGAAGAAGATATTAAGGATAAAGCTGATAATGATTAGGTAAGATCTACTTGTGCTCGTTTTTTATGACTTGCATTACTATGTTATACATATTCCTATTAGTATGGTGTGAATTTCAACTGTATATTTTATTTTTATAGCTTGTATCATCCTGTCCTTTTCTAGTCGACGTTTTTTCTGCATAGTTTTGCGCGCGAAAATAGTTCATCATTGAAATATTGAATGTCTAATACTATGTAGAATAAGACTATGATTAGGAGACTACAATATGTCGATAGAATAAGCTTGAATATTAGATTAGTTTCAGTAGAATTATTGCAAGTCTATATGTTCGTCGATGATTTCGATTATGAGCTGTTGCTTCCGGATGACATCGTATTTCTGCTGAAACTTTCGACAGTAATATGTGATTTGACTTTTCTTAGAATACTCGTGTGTTTTGAAGAATTTTTTCCCGGTTGAAGCCCTTTTCGCGCGCATCTTTTCCTCAATATTTTCACGTTTGATCCTTGAATTTATTCGATAAAATCTTTTGCTTTCTCAGTCAATGGTTTGCCAAGTTTTCTCTTGCGTAATGCTCATCCACAAGTTGAAACGTATTGATTATGAAAAGAAATCATGGATAATACCATCTTGTTGTTTAAGTGTAACTTGAGCTCTTGTGTGTGATCGCATTGATCTCAATATTTCTGTCAGATGAATTCGAGCGATATTATTAGCTGTTCGTGGCACACTGTCCGGAATAGTATGTAGATTGGCTGCAATATGTGTATCCAGTTCCATAATCGATTCAAAAATCACAATACAACCACTAACGGGACATATTGATAGATCGTAGTATTGTCGATCAGTTCTACTGAACATCATCAAAAGTAAATTCAAAAATTCAACAAATTTTTATACCTTTTTGATATTGCTCGTGATGGTTGATCATTTATTGGCACCCTAAAACGGCTCGTCACTCTCATGTTATTTTCAAATTCTATCGCTTTATATTCAATGAAAACACTCCTACCTACATTGGAAGCCTTAAAAATTTCCATAATTTTCTTTCTATATTGAACAGAACGCACTGAAGAGATGTTAGGAATTTTAGGTTTATCTTAATGACCTTAAAACAAAAGAGAAATTGGAAAAAGCTGACTCTTCAGTTGTTGATATACATACCAGCACCTGGCATAATTTTGGCTGCCGTTATTTTTGTATTTTTAATTCCACCATCATGCTCCATGCTTTCTTTTACGTCATGCGTATTTAGCAAATTGTATCCTTTGGCTATCCAAGAACGCATACGATTCTTAGCTGTTCCACAGACTCTGTCGCATATATCTTTACCTTTCTGTACCTCGCTGTAGTCCCTAGTCAAAAGGTATTTACCAAGCTGCATTATATGATATACTAATTGAGAAAATAGGATGATGTATTGAAAGCTTACTCGTTGACAAATGAGTTTTTCAGCCGCAGAAGTTGCATGTGAAGAGAAATTCGCTGCGTTGGTTGTGCGTTTATGTAATTTTGTTATATGCGAATAATCGACATAAAACTGTCTTAAAGTAATCTCACCTCCACTTAATGAATCAATTTCCGTCTGAGAAGCGCTAGTTATTGCCATAATATATGATTCTGAACAAAACGTATATGTAAATGATATGGAAGTTGTCGCAGTATTTATAACAGCAGAAGTCGATTCATTTTTCCAAATAAATGACCCAATAAGAGTTTTCATACCTTTTCTCAGTGTTTTTTCTGAGACTCTCGATATTCTTGCTGCAGAATCTTTTGGCCCCAATCGAGGGCACAGAACACTTCGACAATTCCCATTTTAGAGATGATTTTTGTCTTTTCGCAGTCTTGATGCTCAGCATGTATATTATGACGAAACCATTCCGTTATATGCTCTGAAACATTTTGAAAATCATATACAATTTCTGTTCGTAAATTATCGTCTGAAATTTTTTCGACGTTTTGTTTAATCTCATCAAGTGTTTCAATAAAATTTATACAATTGGAGCAAACGGATATATGCTCTTGACTATACTCTGAATATTACTCAACACAGTCTGAATCGCTTAGAACAAATGTAGTGCAATGCGTAATACAACTAGGATTTGACCCACAATGACCATTATGTCTCGACTTTTGACAGTTTTCTGCCATTTCTATCTGTCTTAATAGTCGCTTACGATCGGCTTGAGGAATGGCCATTTCATCGACCATGATTGCAATCATAATCTTTATGGTGGATGTGGGTATACGTGTTGTTGATTTAAGTGTTGGAGTATTAATCTAACATCCTTCTCATATCTACCGACGCCGACGTTCACAACAACAGCTCTTGCCTTCCTCGATTTTCACACATTCAAAGCTACCGGCGAATTTCGTCTTACTTGAAAGTGAACGCCAGAATTCAACACTTTCCACGACAAATTCATCCAGCCTTCTTGCTGTGCAGGCTTAATGTTTTTGAGTATTATTAGAGGATACTTTTTATTCGACTCTCCTCTAAGTGAGAACTAACATGAAGTGAAGTATCCAAGACTGCGATAAAAAGACTATCATGAAAGAACAGAACAAACGAAGGAGAAAGAATGTGTAAGACGAACAGAGAGAGAAAGACGAAAGTGTATGAAGACAAATGATGTGAAGGCATGCAAACAACATGCCTGTAACAAGTATATCATAGAGTTTACTGCTACCTAAACATTAAAAGTTTGTTTCACCACAATACTTTCTGTAGTTAATGAGTGCACGCGTATTCTGCAGCTGATGAACCTGCTTAGGTATATCTTGCACTTATCGCCGTTATTGATGTGTAGAACAGTAAAACTATATGTTCCTATAGTGTAAGGAGTTAGATTTTAGTGAGAAACAGTGCCTAATTCATGAGAAGCATTTTATTAGTTACCTGAGACGAAAATAGAATTTTTTTATTTATTTATTTTGAAATTCGAACGTTTCGTCAACTAAGTTGACATCATCAGCAACAAATTCACTATCAACACCTTGATTGATTACCATCTCACTTTGAATTGATAAATATAATGAAATTAAATAAAGGGTGAGGGTGAGAGTGTTGGTAGTGAATTTGTTGCTGATGATGTCAACTTAGTTGACAAAACGTTCAAATTTCAAAATAAATAAATAAAAAATTTCTATTTCCCAAGCAGTCAGAAAAGTCAATTTGATGCGTTTTAACAACCATTTTATGCGTCATCTATGAACGCGTTTTACACAGTCAAAAATGTCCGAAATTTGGCGTTTTAACAATCACAAATTTTCTAACTTTTACACGGTTAAAATGAAAGAATAGATAAACGTTCAAACACGTTAGTGAATGAAATGCATCAGAACGTATACATCATAACGGATTAAAACGCGCAATCCCGGACATTATTGACTGTGTACAACCCGTTGAAGAATCATATAATAGCATACGAGTATTTGTAAAAAACAAAATCACTCACAATCATCACCAAATCGAGAGCTAATATCATAGGTAGATAGAGCTCACCGAGCTGATTCTAAATGAGACACACTATGACCCAAATAGTTCTAAAACAGGGAAGATTCCCAGTAAATATTGTTTTTTTTCAACCTAAGATCATCCACAACCGCCAATATCTCTGCACTAGTCGATAGCTCGAATCGAGTTAGGTATATGTCCAAAATATTAGATTTTTATCATGTAGTCAAAAAAGAAATAGCAAGGACACATTCTCTCTATTTTTAGCCTTTTGAAAAGATCCATGCCATATGAAAGATATGGAAACTATGTTTTTAATATTTCTTCTTTGATTGCACGATAAAAATCTAATATTTTGGACATATACCTAACTCGATTCGAGCTATCGACTAGTGCAGAGATATTGGCGGTTGTGGATGATCTTAGGTTGAAAAAAAACAATATTTACTGGAAATCTTCCCTGTTTTAGAACTATTTGGGTCATAGTGTGTCTCATTTAGAATCAGCTCGTTGAGCTCTATCTACCTATGATATTAGCACTTGATTTGGAATGATTGCAGGTGATATCGTTTTTTAACAGATACCCCTAGTGTACTGTACGCGCTACTAGTCTCCCACGTTATGAAGGGCAATGAATCGAAGCTGTATAATACGTAGTTGGAACTAGTTGCGATATAAACCAAAAGCAAGGGAACTGAGCGAAAGTTCTGCATTTCAGCATAGTATAAGAATAATCTGAATTTATAATCAAGAACTTTCTGCTTGTTTTAAGTTTGTTAGCAACCTGTCTCACGAATATGATAAGTTGAGTTCTTTCTCAAATAACTTTAGACGAAAATAAATCCTAAACACTTCATTAATCTTCGCTGACAACTATTGACGCTCAAGTATTAGAGTTTTATTAAAGATAGACTTATGTGGAATGAACTCAAAGTATACTCGCCAGCAATATTGATGGCATACTTAAAATATTTTAAATTCTCAAACATAGCTTTAGTGTGTCGCAGGAGTACTCTGAAGAACGGAATCTTCTCTTTTTTGATAGTTGATGGGTATCATAGCAGAATCTACATATAATAAAGCTATTCTTAATCACTACTGAATTTTATAAAGTGAGAAAATGATAAACTTGTCTATACTGAAAAAAGAGATTTGAAATTTATCGAGAGAAACTACCATTCTGTTCATCTATTAAGAACTTCCTATTTTTAATTCACGTACAACTAATTTCACTAACACATAAAATAAAAAATTTGATTTTGTTCATTCATACAAAACTTCTGTGCTTAGATCATACTGGGCGATTATTATTAACATGCAGAAAGACAAAATTCAGTTTCGTTCATTTTCATAAAGTTTATTTTCATTTCATGCACGACTAATATATCAGCAAATAGAAATAAAATTTTAGATTTAAATTCATATGAAAAGCATTTTATTAGCATGCAGCAAGGAAAAATTTCATTTTAGTTATTTATATCAAAATTTCAATATTTCGTTCATTCTAAGAAAAATTCCTAAGTGAACAAGAATAATAGTGTCTTGATGAACTTCTCATTGTGATAAAGCTTGAATAATGTATGTATGATGCAAGTACTGTAATTTAAAGTTGTTAAGACGAAGAAACAATGGAACAAAGAAACTGAGACAAAGAATGATGTGAGCATCAATCAAAAGAAAGGTGAAGGATAGATATATACGCGATGTCTATTGGCTAACAATCTCTATCTATTATAATTAAGACTGTAACTCTATTTTTACTTTTGTTTAAAGTAAAGAATAAAAATAAATAAAATCTTTATATTTCTTAAATAAAGATAATTAAATTATAAAATCTTTATTCTTTATAAAATAAAAATAAAAAATCTTTATATTTATAAAATAAACATACGTAAAAACTTTATTTTCAAAAATAAAGAATAAAGATAGATTTCTTTGTATTTTAGGTAAATAGACAAATAATATAATAATAGCATATACAAATGAATATTCCTTATTTTTCGACATCATTTGGATGTGTGATAGTATCAAAAGATGAGGGCGACACATGATAAAATATAGGTCAAAAAATGTTTTTGTATATAACTGGCTGCGCCTAAATAATGTTCATTTAACTACTGTTCAACTGGTTCTTGTAGTACGACTTCCTCTTTTACACGAATATGATATAAATAAGTTATAATAAGCCACTACCTATTCTTAATTTTATCTGTCTTAACTGATTAAAATGGGTGTATGTCGATGTCAAAATGCGTTCGATTGTCTGGTTTTTCTATTAAATACGTTAAAACATGTTACTTGCTCCTAATATGTTCTTTCAAGCCGTTAAAATGCATCAATGAAAAGTTAAACGCGTTGAAAACCGTTTATTTCTTTCGTTTACCTAGTTAACGAGTTATGAACCGTCGTTTTCTTCTATTTATTACCTCTGATGCGTCGAAATGGCGTTTTAGCGTTTTTCTGTCTGCATGGGTTTCACTTAATTTTATTATTGATTAAAATATCGCCTTTACCTGAAACGAGGTTATTATTTTCGGCTAGCCAATTCACAAAATGCTTGACGATTTCAGAATCAGCTCGCTGCTTTGTAGTTGATCCATTGTCACGTTTCATCATATATTCTTGCATTCGATGAGCTAACTTGATCGCATGTCATGAACTTCCAAAAATCTTAATGATTTCATCATAATCCTAAGAGCTAGGCAACAATAACAGTAGTCGTACTTGATCATCAAAAGAAATTTTATGTTTAACATAAGAATCGTAAAAATCCTTAAGATTTTACACTATATTAGTATTCACTATTTCGTCTACAACTCTAGCACTTCCAACATTTGAGTCAAATTGTGATATATATAATAATTCTTCAACCTGTTCAGAAGCAAATACTTCTGCTATTTTTTCTAAAATTCATATATTAATATCAGCGCTAGAGATAAGTTTTCTGATTAAAAGATACTTTGTATTACTTTCATTGAGCCCGTTTGTTAAGAAGTTTTACGATGAAGACCACTACTGAAATTCTTATCGAGTCTTTTTCTAATTTGAGATCGAATCGGACTCAAATTGACTTGACTAAGAATATTATTCATGAGTTCACATCAATTATCAACCACAAAGTCTGGCAAATGTGTAATATTTGAGTAAGTTGTTATTGAACCCACTAATATGTCATCAGAAATCACCAAAGCTTCTTTTCTGTGTGTTGAATACATTCTAAATATTAATTTATCTTCACTCAAACAGCATCAGCGAATAGAGAAAGCTTAAAAGGATAAATTCATATACTCATTACTTGGTTGGTACTTTTTGCGACTGTCCAATACATTCTCAATGCATCAAACATAAAAAAGCACTAACCATACGTAGAATGAGCTAATGATGCGTGGAAAATCCTATGTAAGAATATTTCGTCGATGAAATTACCTTCCACCAACAGAAAATCCTTGAATTTTAGAGCAAATACGTAAATGAACGTGACGGCAATCTTAAGCATAGAACAACGATGTTTTGAATCTTGATTAGGATGATGGCATTTAGTTTTAGAATCCTATCAATCAATTCCAAACGAGCTTCGATGTCTAGCACAAATAACCATAGAACCATGAATGAAAATGTCTTTTGAGTGTAATGTATTGGCAATAAAGTTTTTTTCGTCCACAATTAGATAATCTTCTCCAAGCTTAGAAACTACGTTTTTGCACTTAAGATATGATCGTAGATCGATGCCACCGAGTAAAGAAAAGGTTACACATGTGCGCAGCCAATCAGCATGATCTATAAGCAATTAGATATACATTGATCAAAATAGAAAAGACTGCTTACGACGTGAAGTATTTCCACAAATATCCACACGTGAGTTACCTCATAGACAATATTCATTGTATTTGAGTAATATTATCTCAGAATGATTTGAGATTTCGTAACAATTATTACTTTTGAATTCCTTCGAATACGTCAGATCTAAAATAGTGGAAGAATTCACTGTTTCATTTGTAATATTCAACATACTATCCCTATTATTTGCTTGTCGTTATTGTTCCAATTCACCCTCATCGTCAGAAATTAATCTAATGTATGTTGGAAACATATTCTCAGGCTCAAAAGAAACGTTCGAATTAGAATTATCATTGTGTAGGCCACTTATATTATAGTATCCATCGTTAGTAAGACACTTCATGTAACCGCCCATGCACAGTGTGTGTTGAATATGTGCTATTTAAATTTGATCGATCACCAGGTTGGATAGTTCTTGCCTCGTCTAATTCATCGGAAAGATAACATTTAACACTACTACGTTTAAATTGAAATGAGTTTCATTCAATACTCGATAATATATATATTGGGTGTACCACAAATAGAAGACTCTCTCAATGAAAAGAAACCACAAGGAATACTAGTAGTACTCTCGATATCAGTTTCCTTATCAGCTAATATAATTGAATGATTACCCTTAAAAATTTTTGAAAGCCTATCACTTGATTCAATATCCGTTCTATCAAGAAGATAGAATGGCAATCCACGTCCACAAACATATCCAGGATTATTTTGATGAACCATTGTAAATTGTGTTGCACAGAATATAATCAATGTTTCTTTGTGAAAAATGTGTATAAAATATCAAGATGTGATGCTTCTGTTTTTGAGTATGTTTTTTTTTTATTGTATAAAAAGAATGTGATAATTTATTGCAACAAAAATAATATAATACCATGGATAAAAAGCATACATCACACCACTGAATAGTTAAACCAACAGTAACCATTACGTGATTATACATAACAACAACATTCTATATACTTATGTGTGCTATGCCATGCAATACTTATCACACATTAGGATTTTTTAAGCTATTCATCTTTCTCATTAATTACGACGTCAATGACCAATCTTTCACCTACATTGGCTGTTGTGTTTTTTTTTCCTTAATGTGTTACATTTAATAAAACTATTTCCTAAATATATCCTTTGATTAATTGCACAACCCAGTTATCTTCGATAATGCTTTATTGTATTGTGAGAATCAAAAGAAAAGATGAAATAAAATATGCACAATCATAAGCTGAAAATATTTCATAAGTAACACTCATATATACCAAATCTTGACTATGAATCATAAAAATTACGCTAATTTGATGCAATTGAAAGAAAATATATATTTTTATATGTAGAAAAAAAAGGTGATGAACATAAAAATAAGGATGCATTACCACAAGCACGAAATTGTTATGCATGGGCAAAAAAATTATTAGTAAGAGGAAAAATGTTCGATGATACTGGTACAACAAGATTAATTGATAAAATTACAAAGAAAATTGAGGAAATACAATCATCTACAGTATCTCAAAGTCCGGATTAAAGGTAATAAAATTTTATTTGAATAAGAAGGAAATTTTTAATTTATTTTAGTTTTTATTATTTGTCGAAAAATTGATTATTATAAAATTTTAATATTTGAAAGCTATTTTATCAATATTTGACTTTATTTTTACATATGTTTAAATGTCAAATGTGCGGTTTATGTTTATTAATCATTGTTTGGTTTTTTTTTATATTCTGATATTATATTTCAAGTAACACAATACTTTTTTGACTTTATTGTGTAAGAATGTCCTTCGACGAAATGAGTCATTTCTTACTTTACATCAAAAACTAAATTTTGTGTTTTTTTTTGCACATGTAGAAAAAAAACAAGAACAAAAAGGAAAAATTTTTTTTTTTTTCTTTTCTAGGTAGTTGGTTTTTTCCCTGTTTATCGTATAGAGTGAAAGTAAAGAATCATTTATATAGTAATGGCAACAAATAATACTACTACCGCTACTGCTGCTGCTGTTCAATCAGAAAGTTCTGATAAAAAGACATTAACACCATTGCCTCCACAAACAGTTGATTTAAGTACATTTACAGATTTTAAATTTGTTACACTTGATACGTACCAAACTGATACACGAGATATTTATGATAATATAAGTGGAACATTTGAATGGGAACATTGTGGAAGTCAAGACAAACGATGCATTGAATTTATACGTGATAAATGCAAGAATAAACGAGTATTTCTTATATCATCTGGTTCACTTGGAGAACAAATTGTTCCCCAAATTCATGATTTACCACAGCTTTATGCTATATATATTTATTGTGTCAATGTAACACGTCATCAAGAATGGGCAAAGAAATATTCAAAAGTACGTGTAGTATGTGATAATGATGATGTTGACTTATTACCACAATTTGCTGTTGATGTTGCACAAGCGAATATCGATTGGGCAGATGCTTTAATTAAACAAGGAAAGTATGATGATGCAAAAAAAAAATTGAACTTAGCAACTGAGAAATTAACAAATGAAAACTTAGTTAAGTCTGGTCATAAATATGATAAATCTATGGATGAAGACATTAAAAATAAATTGGAAAAATGCAAATAAACAAACTATAATATAATATACGTATAAAACAGTATCGCGATGAAAAAATGATTTTCTTTTTTTTACTTTCCACGATCAATATATAATAATAAACAAGAGCAGGTATTTAGAAATTTAGATGTTAAAAACTACCACTAATACAAAGTTCTGCGTAACTAAATTATAGTTAGAATTTTTAAAGAAGAAAACTAATAGATGATAGTACAGAAATATTGAAGCAGTTTTGTTTTACAAGAATATAAGTATGTTTATCATAAAATATTTGTTGTTGTGTATGAAAAACTGGAATAAAAAGAACTGTATTCTATAACATCTGTTGGATGTCTTTTTCTGCTCGAATTCATCGGGAAATAGAATTTGTATGATTTAGTAAATGAATTGAATTCAGATTTTTATGTGTTTTGAAATCTATTCATATGAGCATTTTATAGTTTTTTCTTTAATTCATCAACGAAATAATAATCTTTTTCAATTTCTATTTATAATATTGTATCTTAACACATGGAGCGCGTTTTCTATTGCAATTAAAGACTGCTTAATCAGTCATCGAATCAATCTCTTTTTTATGTCAATTTCAACATTTTCGAGTTAGAACTTCACATTGACCGATAGAGTCAGTCTTGCAGGATATTTGTGTTCAAAAAAATCAAAAACTACTGTTGATGCAGCATTCAACACAAGTCTTTGAATACAATAATTAGAACTAGTTTTACTATATGATAAAGCAGTATTGATTTTTGTGCTTAGGACGCACCAAGAGTTCTAATTACTGTGTTTTTGGAACATGTAATAACCTTTGAAAAACTTTCTTTCTATAGTCTTCAAGAGAAAAGAATGTGAAGATTTTTTTATGCTATTTAATCATAGTTTAATTAATATAATGATAGTAAATTTTAGATAAAAGATTTTTTTATTATGATTTGTGCGTGATCATAATACTGGATTACAAAAGATGAAGCAGATTAGTGTTCAATCCCTCAAAACCAATACATTGATAATCAAAATATCTCATAAAATGCAATATAAAAATCTCTTTAATTTATATAGGACCACTTATTTTATAGTTGCACTTTTTGTTTCCAAAATGAACAAAGTTTTGAGAAACCAAAGTTTCGTCATTGCAAAAATTGCGCGCAGAGAGTTTTCCTTCCTTTTGTTTTTGAAAGCTATTATAATATGTTTTACTATGAAGATGGTAGAACTATTCATGCTGCATCTTGCGGTGTATTTTCTTTTCTTTGGATAAAGCATTATCAGATGATGAAACAATGAAATCACAAAAATACATTCGTTGTATATCAGAAATATTATTTAGTTTGCATGATCAAAATTCGATCGTCCAAAATTTTATTCGTTTTGGAAACAAAAAGTGCAACTAGAAAATGAATGACCTTATAGAAATTGTAGAGATTTTCACACTGCATCTTATGGTATATTTTGGTTATTATTATAATACTTTGAGAGATTGAACACTAACCTGCTTCATCTGCTGTGACCTATTACTATGACCACATACAAATCATAACGAAAAAAACCTTTTATCCAAAATTTATTATCATCAGTAGATTATTATTAATGTGATGCGAAGCACGGAATTTATGTAGTCTTTCACGAGTTATTTTTATTTCTTACTTTCTCGACGTACATATGAAAGTCGTCATTTTTAAGTTGCGATGATCTCGTGAATGGAAAATAGTAATATATTCGCTAAAATGCTAGATCAAAGTATGTAGGTTGAAGTATGACCATCCGTTTTCTGATCTTCAATAGAAAATTTCGTTTCGTCATAGAGAGCGTAACAAAATGACGATTTTTAATGTGAACTTTGTGTTTTTCAGTGTTTTAAATAATTAAAACGAAAACGAGACACAAATTTAGGTGCTATACTCTCTGTATAGCAGTTGTGAATATATCTAATGATAGATGATGTATCAAACAGATAATTAAAGCAACAATCGACATTGTTCACTAGAAGCAAGTTGATATGTATTGATAGACTTCTCATAGTAACGAGCTTCGTTATGCTTGCATTTTATTGATCGAAACCTTACTTTCTCGACAACATTCACAGACAGGATATATGAGTGGATAAATCTGAAAGAACTTGTCCAATGCCTGTTTCGTTTGTGTAGAATCATTGAAAGGAATATACGTTTTTAATGAATTATCGATTTTTAGATAAACGATATTATCAACTTCGCACCCCATTTCGTAGCCGAGTAACACTCAAATATCATCTAGTATTCATTTGGTAAAACAATTACGTGAAGATACGATGAAATATAAAATGATCGATGTTTATGAAGAATGAATGATCAGTAATAAAATATCTTCTCTTGTCTGTGATCATTATCATTGTTAGTTTCGTTCTAGATATTTATGTTTTGAACATTGACTTGAATATCATCTAGTCTATTGTACAATATATGTCGCACAAAATATAACGCTTTGAAAATATTTGAGCATGCATCAATCATAAAAATTGTCAAAATTGTTATTACAATTAGTAATATTAGTTTGTAGTGTTACGTTTGATAAGACATACATTGTACAACAGATTAGTAAGATATCATTCGAGAGAAAAGAATTCTACTCTGTTTCTCGAAAGTTCTAAAGTTCATGTTTAATTATTAATTTACTAAATTCATTAATAGAGTATTAACGAATTTAAAAAGATTCTATTATAACTATTATTATGAAACAAGAACTACATATTTTTTTTTCATTTTCAATACTCTTGCTACCGGTATGTTTGAAAGTCAAAAATTATTAAAAGTTTGTATTCATTAATTAATTATTAACAATAATAATAAAAAAAATTTCTAGAAGGCAAAACCAGCGTTACGGATTTTCATGTTTTTACATTGTTATATAAATCTTCTCAGTAATAATAGGAAACTCGCTGAAATTTTCAAGGCAGATGGAGACTATGATGATCTACTACATGTGAAAATTTCATTCATTTTCGTTTGGTTGCACCTGAGTTATTCAAAAAACATCGACTGTTATGGATTTTCAAAAAAAGAAATTTTTTTTAGAGTAAGATGTAAGCTTATCACTTTCCTATGAAACGATGCAACAACCAAATAAGCATCCTATATAAAAGTTGCTGAACTTTCCATAAGCTTTTAGAATATCGCATAATTTTTTAAGAATTCGAACTGTGTCGAATAGAACAACTGAAAATACTGTTCATTACGAAATTTCATTCTTTTTCCAAAAAATTGCAATTTGGATTAGGATAAAAGGAAAAATGATCAAAAGCAACTACATAACACTCTCCACCGTCGGATTCTGCACTAAATACAATGCTTTTTACTAGAATCCGCAGTAGTGTAGAAATCGTTAAGTTGGTCCAACTTTACAACTTGACGGCTTTTAAAGCTTACGGCTGTACAACTTTACAACTTTACAACTTTACGGCTTTACGGCTTTTAAACCATACCAGTAGTGTAGAACTCGTTAAGCCGTTCCAACCATTCAACTTTTAAATTCAACTATCCAACTATTCAACTATCACAGGCAGCACTCCAAGGGGGAAACGGCTGACTCCAGTCCCATGGAGTCCCATGGAGTCCCACGGAGTCCCTTTGAGTCCCGGAGTCCTGGAGTCCTGGAGTCCTCAAAAATAGTGTATTAAATATTGCCTTCTTCATGCATTACAAGTTGAATATTCACTAATTACTTGAGCACTGAGTTAAGCTCAACTTGATACTCACGTTAAATAGTATTAATAAGATGAGTACCCACCTTAATTAGTGGTAATTAGATGAGTACTTACGTTAA
>JAJEKB010000807.1:80549-96500 GCA_022393335.1 Macrotrachela quadricornifera
GTAATTAGATGAGTACTTACGTTAATTAGTGGTAATTAGGTGAGTACTCATCTTAATTAGTGGTAATTAGGTGAGTACCCACCTTAATTAGTGGTAATTAAAGTGACTGCTCAACGAAGTTCTAAACTAATTAGCGAGTACTCAACTTATAAAAGTATATCAAGAAAACAATTAATATTTTATTTTTGAGGACTCACGGATTCCAAATAATTTGGAGTCCGTTGGAGTCCCGTTGGAGTCCCGTGGAGCCTCGTGGAGTCCTGTGGAGTCCCGGAGTCCCGGAGTCTGCTGTTTCCCCCTTGCAGCACTCTGTAGGCAGCATCCTACAGACAGCATCCTACAGGCTGCACCCTCATTATGTGCATCACTTCTAGCATCCTTAATCTATCATATAGTAATAGTTGTAAAGTCGTAAAGTTGTAAAGCCGTAGAGTTGTAAAGTTGTAATAACTATCCGAATCAAACATGTATGAGAATCCGATGAAAAAAAATTTGACCTTTTGAAGCCTAGAAATATTTCTAACAAAGACTTCATATTTTCAAAAACTAAACACTTCATTTTGCTCACAAATTGATAGTGATTTTAAGTATTGCCAATTATATATATTTATGAACAAAAATAGTGCAAAATATTGAATAGTCTTAAAACACTTGGATTATTCAGATCTTAATGAAATTCCGTAACGCAGTATTTAAGAAAAAAATAAATGTACAAAAATGAGATCGATGTTTAAAAAAGTAATGTATTTGGTAGATCTCTCCGAAAGCTATCTAACTGTGAAGTTTTTAAGATATTAATTTTCAATAGGAGCGAACGGGAGACATTATAAAACATCTTCGTTACGGAATTTCATGAAAAATGAATATAGTTTATAAATATATGCACAATCTGTATGACAATTGAAACTTTTTGTAAAGCTCATATTTTGAAAGAGCATATCAAATTCTATCAATTACTACCAAATTTGAACCAATCAAATCTATTCATCAATGCATAGTAACGAGTCGTCTGTAATGGTTCAATCACCCGTTTTTTTATTAGTGCCTGATTGAAGGAGAAAATAACGTTAAAGCTATTTCATAAATAAGCATTTAGAACTTAACGACATCTCTTTTATACACTATGGCCAGTGTGTTTTCAACTGACAGATTCAGCTTTCTTGACTTTTAAATTCAAATCTTCCTCATAAATGGGTGACCGCTGGTTGATTTTACCCAAACTAAATTGTCACTTGTTCAATGTTATCTCTAATGCTATATTTTTCAAGATTTTGTTTTGTTTTGTTTTCAATAATAATAAATTGGATGTAATACTAGAAATGTCTTAAACTATTGTCTACTGGATAAAATTTCTTTATTGAGTAATGAATTAAATAAAAAATTGATGATTGTATAGATCATCTGACCATATATAATATATTCATAAAATGTCTCTTGTTTTCTTCATAATGATTGAAAGGCTGAAATAACTTGACGTTTGAAAATATGAAATCGCTTTTCGAGAATATCATTTTAAATACATTACCTAGATTTCCATTTTTATTCTAATCCTTGGGATGTTGCAAAAGTAATAGAATGAATACTGATCTCTATTTCTCTTCAATGAAATAATACTGAAAAGAAATCTTTTCCTTAGAAGACAACTATTTTTGTTTCTCCTTCGAATCACATATCTTTTTCAGAAGTCCATACAAAAATCACGAGTGATTTGCTTAAATTTTTCTTTTCTTACGTTAATCGCAATTTATTTGTGTATCTCTAATAAATTTAAATCTTATCCAGTTCAAAATTGCATATCAGTTGATAATAAAATACTCCTTTTAAAATATATTTAGCGAAGAGATATGTTATATTGCTTCTCTAGATTTTATGAACGGTGTCGATTCATTTATATACATGTAATAAAGTTATATATAACTCGAAAGAGAAAAAAACAAAAGGGAATTCCAAATCTTGAATTATAACCAGCTTTCAGCAAACTTCTGCCTTTGGTCTCTGCTTTTAACCAGAAATGTAGTAAAATTCTTCGCTCAACCCAATTCAAAAAAGTGTAAAATGGTAAGAAGGCCTGATCATGTGTCTCACAATGATGTTTTTATATTCAACAATACATACGTTGCCGAACCCATGCTCTGTTACCTGTCGCAACTTCGACATTCATTTCAACGAAAGAACTATCGAAAATAATCTATATTCTATATATTTTTTTTTCGATTTAAAAATGCTGAAAAACTACAGATATTAGTTCCTGTGGTCAAGTAGTTTTATCTAATAACAAAACTTTATCTTATCACTTTTTAATTTGTTCGTATTGATTATTGATTTTTGTTTAGAAAACTGTATTTCGTTGAAGGAATGCTTCTATCTCACTAAATTCTGATGGATAAATATGAATTATTTTTGAATAACTTTGACATGCAGACTTTAAAATTTGTACCAATTTGATATTTGCCATTCCATGAAAACAAAGTCTTATTTCCAGTTTCTATTGTAAATACACTAGATTTTTTAGAATGATATTTGATACAAGTTGTTCGACTGAATTTGAAACATTTATTCTAGGGAACGAAAAGCTTTGAAATGGCTAAAAAAGTTTATCATGGGATATTTGAATAATTTCATGTAGAAAAACAGGTGATGAACATGAAAATAAGGATGCATTATTACAAGCACGAAAGTGTTATGCATGAGTAAAAGAATGGAGTTGTAGGAAAATGTCGAAAAGCAAAATATAGAAAGAGGAAAATGCAGAAAAAAAAACAGAAAAGGAAAACATCAAAAGCAAACATTGGAAAAAGGAAAAGGTCGAAATAAAAAAAGACAGAAAAAGAAAATATCCAAAGGAGAATATATAGGAGGAAAACATGGAAACTTTTAAAAATGTTAGTAGAAAAACTCAGCTATTTTGATTCTTATTTATCACTCTTGTGAGCAGTATATCAAATTCTACATTGAATAAAGAAAACTTTTATGACGTCCATCATCTCATCAATAATACTTCAGAAGGTGAGCAAACTGTTGTTCTGCGTCTATTTCCTTTCAATTCTTTACCTTCATTTCTTATATTTTAGCAGATAATTTCCGATTTGCAACTCGATTATCCAAAAAACACCCAAATATATGGAGCTTTATTCAATTGATACAAAGTGAACATGTTTGTTTTGAACATATTTCAATTGAACTTGATGCTGGTGCAGCTCGTCCAAAACAACCAACAAAAACAAAAGCATTCCAAACGAGATTTGATACTTTGTACAACAGATTTTCCAAAAAGGAAATGAGTCCAAATGAACTATTGTTAGGTTTATTATTCTTAATTGGACGAAAAAAGAAATAAGATGTTATTGTATT
This sequence comes from Macrotrachela quadricornifera, assembly GCA_022393335.1. Classification (NCBI taxonomy): domain Eukaryota; kingdom Metazoa; phylum Rotifera; class Eurotatoria; order Philodinida; family Philodinidae; genus Macrotrachela; species Macrotrachela quadricornifera. The sequence continues at coordinate 83,901 of JAJEKB010000807.1, forward strand.
GTATTATCAATTTACTCTTGTCTCCTTTTTTTGTAAATTAAGAAATACAATACACATCATGCATCAAAAGAAGCAGGTCAATCATTTCAACGTTTTCCACTTCTATATTTTCCTTTTCTGTGTTTTTCAGCAAGACCAAAAAAAAAATTATCAATAAGAGGAAAATGTTAGATGATACTGATACAACAAATTTAATTGATAAAATTACAAAAAGAATTGAGGAAATATAATAATCTACAGTATCTCAAAGTCCAGATTAAAGGTAATAAAATTTTATTTGAATAAGAAGGAAATTTTTAATTTATTTTACTTTTATAATTTGTCGAAAGATTGATTATTATAAAATTTTAATATCTGAAAACTATTTTACTAATATTTGACTTTATCTTTATATATATTTAAACATCAAACTTGCGTTCTATATGTTTGATAATGATCGTCTTTTTTTTTTAATATTCTGATATTGCATTTGTAAGTAATACAATACTTTTTGTTTTTATTGTGTAAGAATGTCCTTCGACGAAATGAGTCATTTCTTACTTGACATCGAATGATATATATTTTTTTTTCTTGTACACGTGGGAAAAAAAAAAGAACAAAAAGGAAAAATATTTTTTTTCTTTCTTTTTATATAGCTGGTTTTTTCTTTGCTTATCGTATTGAGTTAAAGTAAAGAATCATTTATTCAGTAATGGCAACATATAATACTCCTACTGCTCCTGCTGCTGCTGTTCAGTTAGAAAGTTCTGATAAAAAGATATTAAAACCATTGCCTCCACAAACAGTTGATTTAAGTACATTCAAAGGTTTTAAATTTGTTACACTTGATGGTTTACAAATTGAAACACGAGATATTTATGATAATATAAGTGGAACATTTGAATGGGAAATGTGTGAAACTCAAGAAGAACGATGTATTAAATGTATACAAGATGCTTGTAAGAATAAACGAGTATTTCTTGTATCATCTGGTTCACTTGGAGAACAAATTGTTCCCCAAATTCATGATTTACCACAGCTTTATGCTATATATATTTACTGCGTCAATGTAACACGTCATCAAGAATGGGCAAAGAAATATTCAAAAGTACGTGTAGTATGTGATAATGATGATGTTGACTTATTACCACAATTTGCTGTTGATGTTGCACAAGCGAATATCGATTGGGCAGATGCTTTAATTAAACAAGGAAAGTATGATGATGCAAAAAAAAAATTGAACTTAGCAACTGAGAAATTAACAAATGAAAACTTAGTTAAGTCTGGTCGTAAATATGATAAATCTATGGATGAAGACATTAAAAATAAATTGGAAAAATGCAAATAAACAAACTATAATATAATATACGTATAAAACAGTATCGCGATGAAAAAATGATTTTCTTTTTTTTACTTTCCACGATCAATATATAAAAATAAACAAGAGCAGGTATTTAGGAATTTAGATGTTAAAAACTATCACTAATGCAATATTCTACTTAACTAAATTATAGTTAGAATTTTTAAAGAAGAAAACTGATAGGTGATAGTACAGAAATATTGAAGCAGTTTTGTTCTATAAGAATATAAGTATGTTGATGATAAAACATGGAATAAAAAGAACTGTATTCTATGACATCTGTTGAAAGTCTTTTTCTTCTGGTTTGAATTTATTCAAATAAAATATTTTTCTGTTTGAATTCATCAGAAATGAATTCAAATCTATTCATGTAGAAATTTTAAAATTTGTTTTTTGATTCGTCGACGAAATAATAATCTTTTTTAATTTCATTTTAAATATAAACATTGATATAGTTCTACTTACAATTATTTAGCATCTAATATTTTATTTCAACATATGGAGCATGTTTTCTATTGGAATTAAAAACTGCTTAATCAGCCAACTTAGAACGAAGTAGCTCGGTCGAATCCTGTCGGACGGGTCTCAAATCTGTTGTTACACGGATAATCGGATACGGTTCGGTACGTTTTTCGAATTTCGACAAAATTCGCTGACGGGATTCGTCGAGTTCCGACCAAATTCGTATATTCGGAACTGTTCAGATTCGATCTTAGGATCTGTTCGCTTCCGATGAGATTTGAAGTAATCTGAGGTCAAGAAATGGTTGGAATTCGTGGTTTCAAACGACACCGGATCCATGATAAAACGGTTCAATCACTAGCACCAGAACTTGTGAAATTATTTAAGAATATAGCAGTTCCATAGATCGGTTTTTTTCATTCCAGAGAGCGTAGATTCGATGGAAATCAGTTACCGATGCGTATCAAAAATAATTAGAAAGCTATGTACTCAATTCAGCGGAATGGCTAGTATTCTGTAGAGGAAGTAATGTTTGATGGTTGAATTCGAAACTCATTCCACTACGATTTATTGACCAAAATCGAAATGAATGAATGACATGGGAATGCTTGTATTAACGATGATAGCAATTATCGAATGTATTCCAGAGCTAACTCACGGGATCGAAACCTGTCGGGCAGGTTAAAAATCCGATGTTACATAATGATCGGACGTTGGTGTTTCTATTCGGACATGTTCCCGTAACCTAAACGAATTTTCAGTGACATTTATTGACTGGATCCACTAAATTCCGACCCGATTTATATAGTCGAAACCGGTCACATCCGATCATAGAATCTGCTTGTATTCGACCTAGTCTAAGTCTCTCTGATCATCGGTGATTACTAGAATTCGTCAGGTTAAATGACATTTAATTTCGCAGCAAAAATCTATAGATCACAATGATAAGAGTCTGTCAGAATATGTCAGAATAGACGAGGTCCATTTATACTATTTTATCGTTGGTAAGTACCTGTATTCGATCATTACAAGTGAAAAATCTTAAACATTTGCTCACGTGCAAATGAGCATCTGCCCACGCATGATGACTTGGCGACCGGCCGACCATCATGAGGGTATATGTAGAAGTGCCAACTATCGGCACTGTCATTCGAAAAAAATTCAAGTAGGTGTCACACTAACATTTAGTTTTGATGATCTGTTGCTCCCATTGTTGATTATTCATTGTAAATAATCTCTTTTGATACTTGCATGGCCATCTTCGGCATCTTCTGAAATTTAGAGTCCGTTTTCAGTGAGTTTACGGTTGAACTCAGTCTAGGCTTACCACCTTCATCTTTTTTTTCCTAAATAGTCCATGCTCATGAATGAATGTCAGATGATTCTTGCGATAATTTTTATTATTACTTTTCAGTTTGAAAAGTGTGTAAGTTCTTTTCTCTAAGGTTGCTTATAGATTTGCTTGCTCAAGCATGTACATGTTCTGACTTGAATTTCATGCGATTTCTCTGTGAAAGCAAGAAGTGATTTTTACGATAATTTTTACGAATAATTTTCATTTTGAGAAGTGTAAATTTTGTGATTGCTTGGGCAATATACACGTGTACACATCTTTCTGCTTAAACTGTTCTATCAAACATATATATGTTCTGATGTGGATTTGATGCAAATTCTATCTGTGATTAAAAAGTGATGTTTGCGATGCTTTATATGGTTAATTTCCAATTTGATGAACTCTATATATTTGTTTTTTAGGTTCTTCCGGCAATCTGTTCAAATCAATTCTTTTGATCTTTCTGTTTGAGCTGGTGCTTGTTCTAGTGTGGGATTCTTCCATTAGAATATATGTATATTAGTATTCCTACACGTATTGGATTCCGATGAAATCAGACTGAAACTAATGTAAAATCCTGAATAGTCCTCTTTTATTTGCTAGAAAGATCCGACCAATTCCAATAGATCGTGATAAAATTTGATAATCGGATTTGATCGAATCTGATCTGTTTTTTGACGAAAGAACTCGTAGGAGATTCATAGGTGGTCAGATCTCTATAATTTCTATCGGATCTGACATGGTTTTTGCCGAATTCCGACACCGATTTCGTCGAGATGCATCGGAAACAGGATGAAGTCTGACCAGATCCCGCCGAATCCCATTATGTTTCTGTTACATTCTAACGAAATCCGGGTCGGAATCCGACAAAAATCATGTCCAATCCCGATGAAATCCGATGCAGATCGGAACGAAAACGATCGGGTCTACAGCTCGGATTGAATCTCCTAGGAAATTGACATCCGATGCAATCAGGTATCGGATTCGATATTTTCCAGTAGAATCGACTCAGTGTTTTATTTAGTGGGGAGACATGGAACATTTTGCCCTCCTGGAGACCGTGTTTACCTTCTTGGAAAAATGAAATAAGTTTAAAAAAACAAAATCAATATAATTTTTCCAGAACTACTTTTATGGGAAGAGGAACTATTGGAGAAATAGTTAATAAATATAATATTAAAACGGAACAAATTTTGTTTTCTTAATATAATCTGTCTACCAAAAGTCATTCACGTGAATCAGATTCAAATTGTTTCTTATTACATTTTTGCTGTCAATGTGCTGACATTATAATAACTTCTCTATCTTGTCAACCTTGAAATGAATAGTCATCTCATCAGATGAATAATACTGCACGTTCAGCTAGACGAATGTATGTCATTTAATTGAAAATCAAACAACTGAGTTCTGTGTATTTTTTCATGTATTGAATTAATTTAATCCTTTGAATATCACTGCGCGATCTATGAACGAAATTTCTTTTATATCTAATATTCCATATGCTGCGCCTATATTATGATTACTTTCATTTAAACATTTTCAAAATCATGTTCTAACCACTCCCGTACTCCCAATGGGGATGTAATGGATGTATTTCAGTTATTCGTGTGTTTCTGAGTACTAACGTAATTTAAAACTCTATTGAACGGTGCGACAAAAAACATCAGCTTTCTAACTTTTATATAAATATATGCATCAAAATCTCATCTACAATATAAGCAAAATTTCATCTCGATATAGTTTTGCATTTATGAATGATACACAATTTAAGAAATTTGAAAATATGTCCTTCATTCAGAACACTAATACTTGAAGAGTTAATTACAATATCTTAGTGGTAGAATAAACGAAAATTACTGTTACATAACTTACAAAAAAACGCGGTGACAGCATAAATATCACAATACTAGTCAACGCACTGAGTTTCAGACGTTCGTGTGCTGAGACAATTTTTAGCAGAGCACTAATACAAGTATCCCATTACCAGTATATCAAAAGAACTTGATCGAACACTCATCTGAAAACTGCTTCAGTGTATGAGCACTTATTCAGACGTTTGTATAATTCTCAAACATCAGGAAAAAATCTGTTCAACTTTTTAATGAATTAAACACTTGTGGCGTCATAATAATGAAGTATTCAACCACTCATAAAGCTCATGAATACCTTATAGTATTTAGATGTTGACAGGGGTCTGTGGTATATTGGGATCCGAGTACCTCTTTTTACACTAGTAAAGTACCTTGAACTTAGCATCTACACTTGGAAGGCTTGATAACTGTGTAGTAGTTCCATTTAAAAAAAAATTTACTTGCCCTCCCGACAAATGAATTCGCCTCTTCGGAGCAAAAAACCTGGATAAAACGCTAATCCGATCATCTTTTTTTATTAGCGCCTGATCAAAGAAGAAAACAACATTAACGCTATTCAGCTTTCTTGACTTTTAAATTCAAATCTCCCTCATAAATGGGTGACCACTGGCTGGTTTTACTCAATCTAATAGTATATTTTGGAAAATTTTGTTTTGTTTTCAATAATAATAAATTGGATGTAATACTAGAAGAATTACAAACTTTCCTCCACTATATAAAAATTGTACTTGCTCCTATTCTCTAATTGAGTAATGGATTAAATAAAAAAATTGATGATTTGTATAGATCTTCTAACTATATATAATATGTCCAAAAAAATGTCTCTTCTTTTCTTCATAATGATTGAAACGTTGAAATAACTTGGTGTTTGAAAATATGAAAACGCTTTTCGAGAATGTCATTCTAAATATCTTACGTGGATTTCAATTTTTACTTAGACCCTTGTGATGTTGCAAAAATAATAGAATGAATACTAATCTCTATTTCTCTTCAATGAAATAATACTGAAAAGAAATCTTTTCCTTAGAAGACAACCATTTTTGTTTCTCTTTCGAATCACATATCTTTTTGAAGAGCCCATACAAAAATCACGAGTGTTTTACTTAAAGTTTTCTTTTCTTACATTGATTGCAATTTATTTGTATTTCTGTAATAAATCTAAATCTTATCCAGTTTAAAATAGTAGAAAATTGCATATCAGTTGATAATACAATACTCCTTTACAAATATATTTGGCGAAGGAATATCTTATATTGTTTCTCTAGATTTTATGAATGGTGTCGATTCATTTATATACATGTAATAAAGTTATATATAATTCGAAAGAAAAACAAAAGGGTACGGCAAATCGCGAATTCTAATCAGCCTTCAATAAACTTCTGCATTTGGTCTTCGCTTTTTAACCAGAAATTTAGTAAAATTTTTTGCTCAACCCAATACAAAAATGTGTAAAATGGTAAGAAGACCTGATCATGTGTCTCGCAATGATGTTTTTATATTCAACAATACATACGTTGCCGAACCCATGCTCTGTTACCTGTCGCAACTTCGACATTCATTTCAAGAGAAGAATTATCCAAAATCATCTATGTTCTATACAATTATTTTCGTTTTAAAAAAGCTGAAAAACTACAGATATTAGTTCCTGTGCCAAGTAGTTTTATCTAATAAAAAAATTTTATCTTATCACTTTTTATTTTCTTCGTAATGATTAATGATTTTAGTTTAAAAAAAATATACCTCATTCAAGAAATGCTTCTATCTCATTGAATTCTGATCGATAAATATAAATTACAAAACACTCCTGATTTTCTGATTCAATTTGATATTTGGCACTCCATGAAAAAAAGCCTTTTTTTCAGTTTCTATTGTAAATACATAGAATTTTTTAGAATGATATTTGATACAAGTTGTTCGACTGAATTTGGAACATTTATTCCAGGAAACGAAAAGCTTTGAAATCGCTAAAAATTTTATCATGGAACATTTGAATAATTTTATGTAGAAAAAAAGGTAACGGACATAAAAATAAGGATGCATTACCACAAGCACGAAATTGTTATGCATGGGCAAAAAAATTATTAATAAGAGGAAAAATGTTAGATGGTACTGGTACAACAACATTAATTGATAAAATTACAAAAAGAATTGAGGAAATACAATCATCTACAGTATCTCAAAATCCAAATTAAAACTAATAAAATTTAATTTAAATAAGAAGAAGAAAATTTTAAATTTATTTTACTTTTATAATTTGTCGAAAGATTGATCATTATAGAATTTTAACATCTGAAAACTATTTTACTAATATTTGACTTTATCTTTATATATATTTAAACATCAAACTTGCGTTCTATATATTTATTAATGATTGTCTGTTTTTTTTTTGATATTCTGATATTGCATTTTAAGTAATACAATACTTTTTGATTTTATTGTGTAAGAATGTCTTCCGACGTAATGAGTCATTTCTTACTTTACATCAAAAGATATATTTCGTTTTTTTTGTACGTGTAGAAAAAGAACAAGAACAAGAACAAAAAACTGCTTTTTTTTTCCTTTTTAAATAGTTGGTTTTTTCCATATTTATCGTGTTGAGTGGAAGTAAAGAATCATGTATTCAATAGTTTTTTCTTTATATCAGTATAGAACAGAGACAAGATAAAACGAAATAAGAATAAATAAAATAACTTACAAAATTTTCTTTTATTTTTATTATAGATTAATTAGTAATGTCTGATGAACTTATTCCACAAAAACCAACTGGTCATTATAAGAGTCATTTACAATCAGAACCAGTTCCAATATCATTTATATCAGCAGAACAATTGGCTCAACATTCAACTTCGTCATTTAATAGTATTTTTTCTTCACCACGTATACCGACACATCGTCAATATAGGCTAATAATGAATCCAGAACATAATATGAATACAAATTATCAAAATCAATCTGTGTCAGTAATGGCAACAAATAATACTCCTACTGCTACTGCTACTGCTGCTGTTCAATTTGAAAATTTTGACAAAAAGATATTAAAACCATTGCCTCCACAAACAGTTGATTTAAGTACATTCAAAGGTTTTAAATTTGTTACACTTGATGGTTTACAAATTGAAACACGAGAAATTTATGATGAAATAAGTGGAACATTTGCGTGGGAAATGTGTGAAAATGAAGAAGAACGATGTATTGAATTTATACGTAAGTATTGCAAGAATAAACGAGTATTCCTTATAGCATCTGGTTCACTTGGAGAACAAATTGTTCCTAAAATTCATGATTTACCACAGCTTTATGCTATATATATTTATTGTGTCAACGTAACACGTCATCAAGAATGGGCAAAGAAATATTCAAAAGTACGTGTAGTTTGTGATAATGATGATGTTGACTTATTACCACAATTTGCTGTTGATGTTGCACAAGCGAATATTGATTGGGCAGATGCTTTAATTAAACAAGGAAAGTATGATGATGCAAAAAATAGACTGACATTAGCAGCTGCGAAATTATCTTACTATGTTCATAACTATGATAAATCTATGGATAAAGACATTAAAAATAAATTGGATAAATGCAAATAAACAAATTATAAAATATTCGTCTTCTGGTACTCTCTGTAGGCGTTTGTGAACAATGTTTTATAGTGTTCTTTGTTTCTGGCTGCTTCCAAAAGTTGTTCTGTACCGGTACTTGTCCAATTTTTGATGTTCTGTAATCATGTTGTCTTTTGTCGACGGGGCTTCTTTTTTACTAATATTTTTCCTTGCACTTTGATTGTTAAAAGTTTATATTTGATATTGTTTCTTATGATATGACCGAAATATTGGTATTTTCTTTTCATAATTGTTGGCATTAGTTCTCTTTGGATGTTTAATCTTTGTAGCACTTCTGCATTGATTATTTTATCGGTCCATGATATTTTCAGTATTCTTCCGTAGAACCACATTTCTAATGCTTCGAGGTTTTTAATTATCATTGAAAGTAAAGTCCAAGTTTCGACGTTGTATAGCAAAGTTGACCATATCTAGCATGTCAACGTTTTTAAACGAGTTGTCATATTCAAGCTGTTATTGGTAAGGAATCTTTTCCATTTTATGAAAGATTGACGTGCTTGTACGATTCTTGCGTTTATTTCTATATTTGGATCTAGTGTTGAATTAATAATTGATACTAAATATTTGTAGTTTTCTACTTATTCAAGTTTTATATGATTTAATTTAATGTTGATGTTAGTATATTTTTTGCTGGAAACCATAAATGATGCCCCCCAAACAGATACTCCCGCGACACTTGCTCTTCAGTGACAGTTTCTCACCAATGATATTTTCTTTGCGAATATTTACTCCCAAAACACTTGCTTTTGTGATATTATCTTCCTTACAGCCCTTAGTTAAAAGTGCAAGCACTCAAAAACCAACTAAAAAATGCTAAAATGGTGTAAAAACTTCCTCATCCTCAACGTCATCGTCCCCTTCACTCGTATCGTCATCATCACCCTCATCATCGCCCTCACTTGCACAATAAACGACCCTCTCACCCTCATTTTTACCATCATCATCACTATCACTCACACCCACACCATCAGGATCATTCTCATCGTCATCTAAATTTCCTCCATCACTGTTAACCGAAGAATATCACAAGAGCAGTGTTCTGGGAGAAACTGTTCTCCGAGCAAATGTCATTGGAGAGCAAGTGTCGTGGAAGCACCTGTTTGGGAAGCATCATGTGGGATACCTTTTTTCTGATCTTCATGACTTTTGTTTTAGTTTTGTTAATTCTAAGTCCGAATAAATTGCTTGCTTCATTAACCTTATCGAGAGGTGTTTGTAGCCTTTGTTCATGTCCAGCGGTTAAAACTGTCGTGAGCATATCTAATGTTGTTTATTCAGTGTTCGTTAACTTAAATACCGACGTTAGCATGTTCTGAAATTTGACCGAAAATTTCTTCAGAGTAGATGTTAAATGAAATTAGCGACGGAACACAACCTTGCCTTATTCCTTTGTTGATTGGAACTTCTTGATTTAAGTTGTTTTCGTACTTTAGCTCTGCTTTTTTGTTCTCAATATAGATGTTTAATGATGTGTAAGTCTTTGTCATCTAATCCGATCTTTTCTAATAGATTAATCAATTTTTCATGTTTGGTCGTATCAAATGCTTTTTCAAAATCAATAAAATATAAATAAACATCTTTGAAGTATAACTTGTAAGCAAAAACTTGCTTCTCTGGTTTCAAAGTCCTTTCGAAAACCGATTTGTGTTTGTCCAATGATGTTTTCATATTGATTAGTTATTCGATGTTGAATAATACGCAAAAATATTTATAATACATGACTGATTAAACTACTAAGGCGGTAATCTTCACATTTCCGGCTATGTGTTTTCTTTGGTCTCGCAACGAATATTAATTTTAGCCAATCTGTTGGTATGTTTCCACTGGTGTAAATATGGTTACAGAAGTTTGTAACTTTCGTGATGTTGTTTTCGTCTAACTGTTTGAGCGTTTCAGCATAAATTTCGTCTAGACCACAAGATTTTTCTGTTTTAGATTGTTTAATACTATGTTTGGCTTAAGAATTTAGTATTGATGGACTCGTATCGGTCATTGTGATTTTTGGTTTGTGATCTTGCATCATCGAACATATTTTTTAGTGTAGCTGTACAAAATTTTTTGTTTCTCTTCAGTTATAAGAATCGGTTTATCTTCGTTGTTGTATAGTGTTGATATAGCTGAATTTTTGTAGATATTTCCAGTTTCTTTTAATTTTTTATGAAGATTAAAATTATCGTGCTTCTTTAGTAATTCTTTGATTTCAGCAGGTCTGTCGCCCATCCATTGTTCTTTTGTAATTTTTATTTCTTGTTTGATTTTTAATTGTAATTCTTTGTATTTTTATAGATTTCTGCCTTTATATTTTCGTCGCTCTTCCATTAGTTGTAATATTTCTTCTGTCATCCATTTCTGCTTCTTTTTTCTTTGTGGTGAGAACTAACATGTCTTTTTCTTTCTAGTTTTTAAAGATAGACCCGAACAGAATGAAAATTTTCACATGACTAGAGCAGTTGAAACAATGAGATATATGTTTGAAAAAGAGAAAGTTGTAAAGAAGATTATTGTAGTTTTATCAAAAGAATTCTAAATTTCTGTAGGATGGTATTCTGTCATATTACAGTTTCATGAGACTTCAGTCTCGTTTTGTTATAAAAGAAATATATACACGATAGGAGCCAAAGACAAGCTATTTGCTTTCAAATCCTACGAATTCAAGGAGAAAAGTCCAAAATAAAAATGGTCGATTTATCTTTTGGAGTATAATTTCAAATATCTCTGGTAAAAACTTCAGGTCGATTGGATAAAGTGAGTGAACAAGAAATCGTCAGAAGACCAGATTGAGAAAACTTGTATTTTGCGATATGCTAAGTAATGAAAAGAATTTTTATAGGATTCTAATTATAAAAAGATTTGTCTTAGTTCAGCTCTACACTAGTGAGGTGTTTAGGATACAATGATATCCCTAATTTCGAATGACAATTTTGGTATAATTCAAGTAGACTTTCTGTGAGCTAATTCTCTAGTGGTTTCTCGCGTTATATAGAAAATAATATTTAAGTATGATTTAAAATGGAAAATCAATAATCTGTCTGTATGGAACAGATAATCGGATTTAGAACAATTGTTTACTACATGTGACTTTGATAAAAATCTGTGAACAATAATTGAGAACATTTTATGATTGAATAGATAACGATACTAAAGATCAATATATAAACAGATTGATGTTTTCCAGTCAGAACATCTCCAGAAAGTTTAGCTTGAGAATTAAAATTTCGCAATGCAATACTTTTTCTCGTCAGTATTCTCTACGTACATATTTTCACTTGGAAAACGAAAGTGCAATCTTTCGATGTCATTCGTTATATATTATACTACGAACAAACATCTATTACTGATTTAAATAATTCGAATGTGCACATAGTTGTCTATTAAATATTGTATAGTACGTCTAGGGCAAAAACAATCTTCACATATCTAATAAATACTTGTAAGCATAAATCAGTTTTAATTTTAATCCATTCCTTTAAAAATGAAAAAAAAGACAAAACAAAATTTTCTAAATAATTATTTTTCTGAAATTATTATTTTTATTTTCACCTTAATTAACAAAAAACTCTATTTTATTTTAAACGCTAATTATCTCTTTAATTTCGTTTAACACTTTTTTATAAATCACTATAACTGTTTTTTAACTTAATAAGAAAAATAATTTTTTTCTCTATTTGTTGTCATCTGTATGCTCGTATGAAATATTTATAATGGAACACGAGCTCATCATCATACACACATGTGCACATAAAACCGAGACAGAAATAAAGTCAGACACATACATACATATCACTGCTTTGTAGTTTTCGAAAGAAGAAGAAGAAGAAGAACAAAAAAATAAGATAAACAGACAAAAGCCAAGGAACAAAAAAAGAAAAACGAAAGAAAGAAAATACATACACATATATATGTGCAAGAAGAAAGATTAACATGCGATTTGTTTTTTTTTTCTGTGAGATCATCATTATAGGAGGGATGATGACA